>JAKCOX010000038.1:6265652-6480652 GCA_022605575.1 Laterallus jamaicensis coturniculus
GGCTCCTCGTTCCACATGCTGAGAGGAGGCCTTCAGGGTTGCCCTGTGGTGCAAGAAGAGGTTCCAGTCCCTGGGTGTGAACCAGGAGCCAGTCCCGTGGCCTGGGCTGCAGCCAGACCTCCATCACAGCACGTTCCTTGCGTAACCTTCCCCAGGGAACAGGTTTCCCAGCTGGTGTCTGCTGGCACCAGCGAGTGGGGGGGTGCTCCAAACCCATCCTTGACCCCCTGGATCACCCAGGAGGGGTGGCAGGAGGGCCTATGCCAAGCTGCTCAGCATGCCCACACAAGGGGCATGTTTGGGAGGGGGCGTAGGATGGCGTTTGCTCCCAATCAGTGTGGAGGGGACACGGTGAGCAGGACAAGGGCCGGGCCTAGGCCTGGTCTCACAAGAGCTGTCTGTGCTCCTGGCTGCTGTCCCTCTGAGTTTGGGCTTGTGGGTGAGGTGTTTATTCTTCATCAATAGATAACCCTGGCAGGTTGGCAGGGAGAGGGGAGCACTTTGTCACGCAGCCTGTTGCCCTGCCAAGTGCACCTGTTTGCTCAAGCAGTTTCATTTCTTTCCCGCTGTGGTTTGTTACCTAACTGGCCAGGGACAATGTTTAACCAGCTCCAGCAGCAGCAGGGAACCTGTCTGTCTTGCCTCCCATGCCCCCAGTGTGTTCACCACCCACCACTGCCATTGCTAAGCAGGGAGGCACAGGTAGAAGGTATGGAGACCCCATCAGCTGTACGGGCTCCCTCTGCAAGGAGGAGGGGAAAGAAGCAGAGGTGTATGGGTACAGGATGAGGGACCAGATCCTGAAGCCTCCCATGGAGTCTGCATGGTGATTGAATGATGGGATTGAGTGCACCCTCAGCAAGGTTGTGGATGACACCAAGCTGAGCAGTGTGGTCGACACCCTGGAAGGAAAGGAGCCATCCAGAGGGATCTTGACAGGCTGGAAAGATGGGCCGGGGGGAACCTAATGAGGATCAGCACTGCCAAGGGTCAGGGGTGGCACTGGGGCTGGAGGAATCCCAGACACAGATCCAGCCTGGGAGAAGAGCTCCTGGGGAGCAGCCCTGTGAGAAGGACCTGGGGATTCTGGTGGGGGAGACACTGAACATGAGCAGCAGTGGCTCTGGCAGCTGGGAAGGGAGATGGGATCCTGGGCTCCATCAGCAGAGGGGTGGCAGCAGGGACAGGGAGGGGATTGTCCCTCTCTGCTCTGCCCTGGGAGGCCCCAGCTGGATCCTGTGTCCCAGAGCTGGGGCCCAACACAAGGAAGATGTGGGGCTGTTGGAGAGGGGGTCAGAGGAGCCACGGAGATGCTCAGAGGGCTGGAGCAGCTCCCCTCTGGAGAGAGGCTGAGGGAGCTGGGCTGGGTCAGCCTGGAGAAGAGAAGGCTGTGGGGGGACCTCATTGCAGCCTGCCAGTCCCTGAAGGGAGCAGAGGAACAGGAGGGGGGATCAGCTTGTTCAAGGGCAGAGACTGGCAGGACAAGGGGGATGGAGTGAAGCTGGAGGAGGGAAGGGTGAGAGGAGATCTTAGGGGGAAGTTTTTCCTGAGAGAGTAGTGAGGGGCTGGAAGGGGCTGCCCAGAGAGGGGGTGGGTGCCCCGTGTCTGGGGGTGTTCAAGGCCAGGTTGGATGGGGCCCTGGGCAACCTTGTGTAGCTCCAGGCCTGAGGTTGGTGTCCCTGCCTGTGGCAGGGGGTTGGAGCTCTGTGACCCTTGGGGTCCCTTCCAACCCAGCCCAGTCTGGGATTCTATGATTCTATGGTGCAAAGTGCCAGAGAGGACTGGAGGAAAGCCAGTGTGTGAAGGAAAGGAAAGGAAAGAGGAAAGGAAAAGGAAAGGAAAGGAAAGGAAAGAAAGGAAAGGAAAGGAAAGGAAAGGAAAAGGAAAGGAAAGGAAAGGAAAGGAAAGGAAAGGAAAGGAAAGGAAAGGAAAGGAAAGGAAAAGGAAAAGGAAAGGAAGGAAAGGAAAGGAAAGAAGAAGGAAAGGAAAGGAAAGGGAAAGGGGAGTAAATTGTTGGGGTCTGGTCCTCCTAGAAGAAGGAGAAAAGCCTCAGGAGCCTGTGGTGGGCATTTATTGCATCTGGGACAAGAAAACCTGTCCCTGCTGCATTTCACCTGGCAGCACCCAGACCTGCCCCAGGTTTGCTGCATGCCACCCAGGCCAGGATGTCCCAGGTTTCAGGGCTGGCTGTTCCTGGAGGAACATGTGCAGGATTTGGCATGGGCAGAACCAGAGTACCCAGACTCTGCCATGGCAGTCCTTCAGAGAGCAGCAGTGTCAGGGCCCAAGGGCCTTGGGGGGGAGGAGGGGTGTCTCTGCACTGCACAGAGGGGGAGGGATGGCTGTGGGGGCAGGTTGCACAGCTCCAGCTGCAGTCCTGGGGGTGGATGGAGCATTCTGTGATTCTGTTATCTTCATTGACACCTTGCTGAGGGAACAGCACCCACCCTCAGCAAGTGCTGATGAGCCAGAGCTGGGAGGGGTGGCTGCCAGGCAGGACACTGCGCTGCCATCCAGAGACGTGGCCAGGCTGGAGAGCTGGGCAGGGAGAGACCAGATGGGGTTCAACAACAGCAAGTGGAGAGTCTGGCACCTGGGGAGGAACAACCACATGGATCAGGACAGGCTGGGGGTGACCTGCTGGAGAGGAGCTCTGTGATTTTGGGGCTGTGCAGGGGGCAGGAAGGAGAATGCTGCTGGGGGGAGGGGGGGACACACCTGCTGCAAGGCCCAGAGGTGTTATAAAGCTGAGAGGAGTCTGTGAGGTGTGATAAGGAGGCAGAGATATTCCCCAGGGATGGGTATCACATGGGAGCTGGGAAGGACAGTGCTGCCAGGGGGTTGTTTCAGGGTGCTGCCACAGCAAGCTCAAACCCAGCCCGGTTTCAGGGCTGGGCTGGCATGCCTGGGGCTGGGCAGGTCCCCCCTCTTCCCAGAGTAACAGCAGTTACCTGGGCTCCCAGAGAATGCTCCCTCCTGCCTCCCAGCCCAACAGTTTCTTTGTTAACTGCCTCCAGCAGTAGCTGCCCTGGGGGTGCTGGCTCATCCAGGAGAGCTACCTGCTGACCGTTAACTCATCTGTTAAAACCCTGGGCTGTTTGGTTGTTAAACAAGAGAGAGGCTGTTCCTGCTGTAGGAATGGGGAAGCTGCTTCCCTGGCTTGCTGGAACCAGAGGCAGCAGGCTGCCAGTGAGCTGGGCACAGTGAGGAGCACCTCCAGGGTCCAAGGGGACCACCCTGGGGCATGCCACATACCTCTGCCTGCTCACTGTCCCCTTTTGCTGTGGTCAGCATTGCTTTCAAGCTTCTTCTGCATCCCTTTGCCTCCAGCCAGAGCTCCATGGAGGCTCCATGGAGACCTACTGGTAGGTCTTCCTGCATCCCTGGCCTGCCAACACATTCCAGGGTGCCTCTGGAGTGTTCAGGCTCCCCAAGCAGTTGGCTTCTGGTTGCCACCATGGGGGCATTTCCCCTGCAGCTTGGAAGCAAAGGAGAAGGTCCCCTGTCACCCATGGGGAGGGACTGGCCCCAGCCCCATCTGTCCTGTGCTGTGCTGCTGCTTCTCTGGGACCAGAGCTCTGTACCTTGGTCATGCTGCACATGTGTGTCTCCTGCTGGCCCCATCAGAAACATACCTGGGGACCTGCTCCCAGCCCAGAGCTCTATTCCTGCCCAGGTCTGACAAAGCTGCATCTTTACATCCCCCCCCCCCCAGCTCATGTTTCCTGTGCAGCTTCCCCTCCTGCATAAAATGTCAGATCCTGGGCTGCCCCTGTCAGGAGAGACCAGATGGGGTTCAACAACAGCAAGTGGAGAGTCTGGCACCTGGGGAGGAACAACCACATGGATCAGGACAGGCTGGGGGTGACCTGCTGGAGAGGAGCTCTGTGGAGAAGGACCTGGGGGTGCTGGTGGGTGACAGGGTGGCCATGAGCCAGCAGCGTGCCCTGGGGCTGAGAGAGGACAATGGGATCCCTGGGGGCATCAGGAGGAGTGTGGGGCAGCAGGTCACAGGAGGGGATCCTCCCCCTCTGCTCTGCCCTGCTCAGGCCCCACCTGGAGTGTTTGTGTCCAGTGCTGGGCTCCCTGGGATCAAACAGCCAGGGATCTCCTGGAGAGAGTCCAGAGGAGGCTGAGGAGATGATGAAGGGCCTGGAGCATCTCCCCTGGGAGGAAAGGCTGAGAGAGCTGGGGCTGTTCAGCCTGGAGAGAAGAAGACTGAGGGGGGACCTAATCAATGTTTATCAATATCTGAAGGATGGGGTGCAGGGGGAATGGCCAGCCCCTTTTCAGTGTCTGTGGGGACAGGACAAGGGGCAATGGCCTGCAAATTGGAGCACAGGAAGTTCCACAGCAACCTGGGGAGGAACTTTTCCCCAGTGAGGGTGAGGGAGCCCTGGGACAGGCTGCCCAGGGGGTGTGGAGTCTCCTTCTCTGGAGAGATTCCAGCCCCGTCTGGACACCGACCTGTGCAGTATGAGCTGGGGAGCTGCTTTGGCAGGGGGTTGGACCCAGGGGCTCTGGGGGTCCCTTCCAACCCCTACAGCTCTGTGATTCTGTGATTCTGTGATCAAATCATCCTCAAATGGTCATCCTCAAATGGGTGCACTGGTGGGGCTTCTTGGGTGGATGTCTCCCAGCTTCCTCCTTTTCCCTCCCTCCACCAGTGCCACCAAAACCCCCAGTCCTGTTTCATTGTGAAACAAAAAGAAATGTTCCTTGCATTCTTGTTCCCTGGCCAGCTCTACCCTTTGTTAGCCAGCAAACATGGCACAGAGCCTGGCACTGCACCAGCTTGTAAACACAGCAGAGACCATGAGCTGGAAAGTCCAGGAATGAGAAAGCACGAGCTGAAGGTCCTGACCAAGCTCACAGCATCAGCTTCAGGTCACCAGATGCTGAAGTGACTGCCCAGGGTTCCTGCAGCACAACTCCCATCACATATATATTTCACTTCAGTGGATTGCTGCCTCCTGAGCTCTCTCCCCCTTCTCATGGGTGATCAGCACCTCGAGCTCTTCCCTGTCTCCTGCTGAGCAGAAGGTGCAGGAACAAACCCAGATGCCCTGTGTCAAACATAAGGATCTTTGCATCCTCCCCAACTCGTGTTTCCTGTGCAGATGCTTCCCCTCCTGCAGAAAGGATCAGATCCTGGGCTGCCCAGGTCAGGCCCTGAGTCCTGGAAAGGCTTCCTCCAGGTTTGCTGAGGAGAGCACATGGGAGTGGGGACACTTCCTGACGCTGCAACAGTGGGATGTGGGGGACAGAGCTATGTTAACCCATGGTCTGCAACTCCCAGGTGAAATGTTCCTTCCTCCAGCCTGTGCATATTCTTTGAATCACAGAATCCCCAGGTCCTTCTCACAGGGCTGCTCTCCAGGAGCTCTTCTCCCAGGCTGGATCTGTGTCTGGGATTCCTCCAGCTCCAGTGTTGAATCCTGTGATTCTATGACCAGGACACTCCTCCTGCCCTGACCTGCAGCATGGAAATGTAGGAGGAAAACTGTCCCAGCTTCCTGCCTTCTCCTGCTGAAGCACCCCTGCACCCATGACAAGGCACCCATGCAGTCAGAGAGGGGAATGAGATGGTAGAGGGAAGGAGGATGAGGAGCAGCTCAGGTGTCTGAAACACCTGAGAGAAGATGTCAGGGAGTGATGGGAGCTGGGAGACAGAAGCTGAGCACCCCACTACAGTGCCACAGTCTTGGGTGCCTAGAGAAGCCTAATCCCTGGGGAAGCATTAGCTGGGCTTGGTGTGCCTGTGCAGCAGAGATGGGGATGGCAGTGCCCTGCTGAACCAGGCACACCCACCCAGCACCAGGCTGCTCTTGCATCAGCTGTGCTCTCCTCCAGAGCCCCAGGGCAAGGGTCTGCTGGGGTGGAGGTGGCACAGCTCAGTCTCCAAAGGAGAGGATGAGCCAGGGAGATGAAGATCTTGGTTTAGATGAATGGAGGTTCTAGTCATGACCAACACAAAGCCTTTGGGGATGTCCCTTCACATTGGTCTGAATGGGAAGCAAAGCCCCTTGACTTGGCTTTCTCCAAGGAGACGACTGGCTGCTGGGCTTGCAGGGTCTTTGCTTCACATCCCAGACTGAGGTGACCCCCCCATCTGCTGTTCCAATGGCCACAGCGTCCAGGCCACAGACACCAGTCTCATCTGGGGCACAGCCAGCTGACCAGGGTGCTGTTGTCATCCTGGAGTAAGGTGGTGGCAGCTCCTGTGGGACCTCCAGGCTCTCCAGGGAGCTGGCACTCCAGTAGTTCTTGCCTTCAGGAGTGCAGGTGAGCAAGCCCAGGCCTGAGCATTCTTTCAGGCAAGGGGTGGGTCCTACAGGAGGATCTCATTGCTCCAGGCCTTTCTAAACTGAGGTGAGTTTTAGAGCATGTTTTGTGGGAGCCACCTCCGCCACCACCATTACATAAGACAGGTTTTGGGTGGCCAACAGGCTGAACTGATAAGAAGCCCTGTCCCTGAGCCGTAGGGAGGTGTTGCTGAGCTTGAGGGGGACACAGGGTCTTTGGGGCCAAGTCCTGTGAGATGTGACCATAGGAGTTCTGTCCCAATGAGCTCTACATACCCCATCAGGACAACCTCTGCACCTGCACTAAGGACAGCCTTTGCATCTTCTGCTGCTTGAGCAGCACCTGATAAAGTGGCCCCAGGATATCTACACAGGCTTCCAGGTGTGGAGATGCCAGACCTGCTGGCTGTCCCAGTTTGCTCCCCAGTAAATTCACACTGTACATAGCAGAGTACAGCAAGACCTGGCTCTGTCCAACTGGTGCCTTTCTGGGGTGCTGGCCCTGTAGGAAGCCATAATCAGAGAGGGAACCAGGTCCACCAGGATGGACAGAAAGCAGCTGACCCCATGCCAGCTTCTGCTGGTGGCCAGGATGGTCTGGGCAGGATCTGTACAGGCAGATGGGCACTAAGTTCCCCAGGGCATGCAGGGGGAGCCCTCCACCTTCCCCACCCCAAGAGAGTGGTGGGATTCAAGTGCAGGAGACCCTCCTCCAGCCATGGGACTGGGATGGAGGGTGGCCCAGGATGTGTCTCAAACGTTCTTTGAGCACAAGACATGGGCACAGAGCAGGGCTGAGTGTCTGTGGTCTGCAGTACCCTCTCCTTGGCCATACTCCAGCCCTGAGCCTTTCCAGGGTCCCTGCTGCTGGGAGCCCTTCCCAATCCATCCCAGGGAGCATGGCCCAAGGGTAACTCTAGCTGCAGGCAGGTCCTCAAGCCTTTGTGTGAGACCCATCCCTCCTGCATCCTCCCTTCCCAGAAGTGACGGTGGCAGGCGGTGGCAGGTGGCCAGCCCCACCTGTCTGACAGGTAGAGCAAGGGTGGGGGAAGCTGTTGGCACCCACTGCCTGCCCCAACCTGCCTGGTCCCTGCCAGGGATCACCCTGCTGCAGCAGGGAGGAGGAGCCGTGCCCCTGGCCAGCAGTGCCACCATGCAGGGGCACAGCTCTGCCCTGGGTGCAGAGGGGAAACTGGGAGGCAACAGGCTGCTGGGTGAGGATACCCTGCACCACCACACGTTACCCACAGCCACATTCAGCTACTCACACACAGCTGCACAGGTACAGCCACACTCACAGCCAGCGTTAGGGGTGTATCCAGCGTGTGTCACCCTGGGGAAGAGCCACACACACAGACACACACGTGCAGCCTGAGGGCTGTGGGCACACTCAGTCACACAGAGCTCTGCACAGGGCATTGCACACACACACAGAGGTGCACACAGGGGGTGTGAGCTGCAGGCAGGCACACAGACACACACACTGCCTCACTCAGGCAGGTAAGCTGTTACACACAGGGTTACTCACATGTGGGTACTCACACCACTCCCCACCTGTGGGCACACAGAATCACAGAGCTGTAGGGGTTGGAAGGGACCCCCAGAGCCCCTGGGGTCCAACCCCCTGCCAAAGCAGCTCCCCAGCTCATACTGCACAGGTCGGTGTCCAGATGGGGCTGGAATCTCTCCAGAGAAGGAGACTCCACACCCCCTGGGCAGCCTGTCCCAGGGCTCCCTCACCCTCACTGGGGAAAAGTTCCTCCCCAGGTTGCTGTGGAACTTCCTGTGCTCCAATTTGCAGCCATTGCCCCTTGTCCTGTCCCCACAGACACTGAAAAGGGGCTGGCCATTTCCCCTGCATCCCATCCTTCAGATATTGATAAACATTGATTAGGTCCCCCCTGAGTCTTCTTCTCTCCAGGCTGAACAGCCCCAGCTCTCTCAGCCTTTCCTCACAGGGGAGATGCTCCAGGCCCTTCAGCATCTCCTCAGCCTCCTCTGGACTCTCTCCAGGAGATCCCTGGCTGTTTGATCCCAGGGAGCCCAGCACTGGACACAACACTCCAGGTGGGGCCTGAGCAGGGCAGAGCAGAGGGGGAGGATCCCCTCTTGTGACCTGCTGCCCACACTCCTCCTGATGCCCCCAGGATCCCATTGTCTCTCTTAGCTACCAGGGCACACAGTTGAACCCCATCAGATAGGTTGCAGCCAGGATGGTGGGAGCTAAAGTTGCACTCACATCCCATTGCCACCACCCACAGAAGAAGCCCAGGTGCCCCCAGTGCTGCTGTGGCCACTCACCCCCCAGTCTGCCTTCTTGCTTCCAGCTCCCTGAGGTGGGAAGGGCTTTGGGATGAGCCAAAATCCCTGTGGGGTGACGATGGGGCCAATGAGTCAGGGTGGTGTGTCATGCCCTGCTCCAGCTCCAGGCCAGCTGGAAGCAGCAGACAAGGGCACATGAGGATACAGGCTGAGTGCTCCCTGGTCTGGGGCAGCAGGAATACTTTTTAAAAGGCTGGACAATGGCAGGACAAGGGGGATGGAGTGAAGCTGGAGGAGGGAAGGGTTAGAGGAGATATTAGGGGGAAGTTCTTTGCAGAGAGAGTGGTGAGGGGCTGGAACAGGCTGCCCAGAGAGGGGGTGGGTGCCCCGTGTCTGGGGGTGTTCAAGGCCAGGTTGGATGGGGCCCTGGGCAACCTTGTGTAGCTCCAGGCCTGAGGTTGGTGTCCCTGCCTGTGGCAGGGGGTTGGAGCTCTGTCACCCTTGGGGTCCCTCCCAACCCAGGCCATTCTGTGATTCTATGAATGCCTGGTGGTCAGGGACCAACCCCCAGCCCTGCCTGGTGAAGGTGCAAGCAGACCATGGGTGGACTCTCACAGTCCCTGGTGTTTTGGGAAGAGGCAGCATTTCCAGTCCTGTACCTGTGGGAGTGCTGGCCAGCATCCTGCCTGCTCTGGCACCCATCCACCCAGCGTGTGCCCTCAGGGACACAGGACCATGAGAGCCAGTCCAGGGCATGGCTGGGCAGTGTCCAAGAGCTGGGTGATCACACACTGTTTATTTTCCTTTTGTCAGTCCCCAGGGAGCTATTGGTGCCCTGAGCTCAGAGCAGCAGGGACAGACTTGCCTCAGGTCAGAGACCTCCAGCACTCACATTTCAGGGTCACAAAACACCTCCAGGATCTGGCTGGGCCACTCCAGGCCCAGGTGACAAGCCTCAGCATCTTACAAACAAGCCAAACAGCTCAAGGCCTCCAAGACTGGTTGCAGACATCTCAACCTCCTCACAAACAAAGCAGAAGTGTGGGCTATGCCTCTCTCCTCTCTCAGGGGTCCCACATCCTCTTGCTCCCCCTGCCTTTGAGATACAACCCAAAGATCCCAATGGATCCCTGCTTGGCACACCAACACTGCACCCCCCCTGCTTATTGGGTGCTGCCAAAAATGCTGCCTGGGTGCTGCACAGGCTGGGGTGAGGGTGATGCACCTGCCCAGAGAGATAGTTGGGCACTCCTCTGTACCAGCAAGCCAGCCACAGTGGGTCACTTTGGAGTTGTGGTGGTCTGGTGAAGTTCCCACTGACTGGGAAAGGGGAACCAGAACCCCCCACCCCCACCCCCTTTTTTAAAAAAGAAAGACCAGGGGAAATACAAGCTGCTCAGATTTACCTCTGTGCCTGGCAAGATCATGGGCCAGATCCTCCTGGAGACTGTTCTCAGACACGTGGGGATTATGGAGGTGATTTGTGGCAGCCAAGATGCCATCCCAAAGGGCAAATCACCCCCAGGAAATGTGGCAGCATTCTGTGATGGGGTTACAGCACTGGGGGATAAAGGAAGAGTGACAGGTGTCATCTACCTGGACTTGGGCAAGGGGTCTGACACTGCTCTGTGTGGTATCCTTGTCTCTAGATGGGAGACACGTGGATTTGGGTGATGGACCACTTGCTGGGTAAGGAATTGGCACTCAAAGAGCTGTAGTCAACAACTCAAGAGCAGTGAGAAGTGGTGTTCCTCAGGGCTACTGGGACCAGCACTGCTTGACATCTTTGTCAGACACATGGGCAGGGGGATGGAGGGCACCCTCAGCAAGGTTCCTGATGACTGGAGGAATCCCAGACACAGATCCAGCCTGGGAGAAGAGCTCCTGGGGAGCAGCCCTGTGAGAAGGACCTGGGGATTCTGGTGGGGGAGAAACTGAACTTGAGCAGCAGTGGCTCTGGCAGCTGGGAAGGGAGATGCTGGGAAGGGAGTAGCTGCCAGAGCTACTGCTGCTCATGGGGAGTTCCTCACCCACCAAACGAGATGTTCCCCCTGCACCTACAGCAGCACTTTGGGAATCAGGATGCAGAGTCTGCACCAGTCTTTAGCTTGATGTGTCCTCCCTGTATCCCAAAGAGTGAGGGCAAATTCCCTTTACAGCTTGGAAACAGGCCCCCAGCCCAGGGGGTGCTGCAGGGAGAGCTGCATGGGGAAGGGGCCCTTGGCTGCAGCTCCCATGACCCCGTGATTGCCCCACACTGTCCCTGGGGGTGGCAATGAGCTCATTGTGCTGTGGTTACCCTCCTTGCTGCATGCCAGGTGCTTTGTCATGAGGCAAGAGGAGGAGTGGGAACAGGTTTTTCAAGGTCTCTAGGGCCCAGGGCAAGCACAGGTGAGCACCACGGGAGCTGGGGGGGCAAGAGGAGGGCAGGCAGGCAGAGTGCAGCCCCCTCTTCTTCCCATGGGAGCACCCTGAGGAGGTGGGGGGTTTGGGAGCCCCCCCCAGCACTGTGGTATAGCCACAGGGCAGGGGAGGGGGGGGCTGTAGACTTTGCCCCTGCCTACAAGGTGGGGCAGAGAGGCTGGATAGTCTGCAGGGCATAATTACCATGGAGGCAGGAAAAGGTGGGTAGGGGTCAGGTCAGGTCAGATTTGGGTCCTGACCTGACCTGGATGGCATCTACAGAAACCCCCTGTGGTGGGTTGTGCAGCAGGGAAGCATCCCTCTGGTGTGAGGGACAGGAGGGACTTCCTTCCTTGGTGTGTGCACTGTGAGCTGGGGAGCTGCTTTGGCAGGGGGTTGGACCCCAGGAGCTCTGGGGGTCCCTTCCAACCCCTGCGATCCTGGGATTCTGTAACTGCTCTGTCCCTCACTGTGATCTTCCCAGCTCAGAACCAGTGGGTTACATGTCCCCAGATGGACCAGATCCTTTTCCACAGCCACAGGAGCTCTCTCCTGCCCTCCCCACCCTCCCCTTTGCCACCAGATGACCAAGTGGGCAAATTCCTTTCTAGGGGGAGACAACCTTGCAGGTTGCAGGGACCAGGCACAGCATCCCTTCAGTCACCCATCCAAAGGCAGTGCACCCCCCTGGGCACCTTGGAGACCTGGTGATGCTTCAGGGGAAGCTGTTCCTCCTCTTCCTCTCCAGGGGTCCTTTCCAACCAAGACAGTGGTGTGATTCCATGCTTCTCCAACAGTTGCTTTTCCTGCTGGGATGTGCCATGGCCACAGCCCCTACAGACCCCATGCCAACTAAAGGAGGGAAGGGTTAGAGGAGATCTTAGGGGGAAGTTCTTTGCAGAGAGAGTGGTGAGAGGCTGGAACAGGCTGCCCAGGAGAGGGGTGGGTGCCCCGTGTCTGGGGGTGTTCAAGGCCAGGTTGGATGGGGCCCTGGGCAACCTTGTGTAGCTCCAGGCCTGAGGTTGGTGTCCCTGCCTGTGGCAGGGGGTTGGAGCTCTGTGACCCTTCCAACCCAGACCAGTCTGGGATTCTGTGATGATTCTATTCCACGTGCCACTGAGGAGGTTGCAGTGCAGCCCCCTCCTCCCCTGCACCATACATTCCCCTCTGCCCACACAGGCCCCTCTCCCACCCCAACCCTGCAGATCAATGCTCCCCATCCTTGCAGCCATCTCTCCTGGGTGCACACCCATGGAAGCCCCTGGGACTTTTTCTTCTCCCCTTTTTGTTTTTGGGATGACATAAACACAGTGAACCCATCAGGGTGCAAACCAGCGTGGGTGGTGGGATCCAGCCCTAGGCAGGGGAGCTGAAAGCACATGTCTGCAGGTTGCAGCAAGCCTGGGACTCTTCTCTGGAAACAAAATCCAAGGGAAAAAGAAAGAAGGAGCATTCCAGGTACCACAGTGTCCCCCCCCATCCATGTCTCTCCCTGCTCTACCTCTTGAGCTGGTAGTTCAGGGGTTGGAGGTGATCCCCATGTAGGAGTCAGGACTAGAAACCTGGTACCACATCTGCTCTGTACACAAAAGGTTTGGCATCAAAAGTCTCCCAAAACCAGAGGAGGGCTTGGGGAAGCACTGTGAAGGCTGAGGATGCTCATGGACAACACTGACCCCATGCTTCCCCAGGCCTGCCCGTGGCTGCAGAGCGAGCCCTGCCACCAGAGGAGGGCTGGGCTGGCCATGCTGCCCCTGCCCCAGCCCCAGCCCAAGGCAGGGGACCTCTGGGTGCTGAGGAACACCACAGGTCCCCCTTCTTAGGGACAGGTCAAGCATTGGTTGGCCTGGACAATATCTGGTCGTTGCTCCAGCTGCTTCCCTGGGAAATGATTGCAGTTCTTCTGTGCCTTGATAACAGTTGGGAATTTGAATTCTTTTCCAGCTGAAATATGACCACAGACACTGTTCTTCCTTCACCTCTCTGTGTGCAGCCTTTGTCCACATCCAAAAGAGCTGTCCCCCCACTCCCATGAGCCTGTGGGAGTCCATCAGACAGGGCTGTACCCAGACCCTAAGATCTGGGGATGGGGGTACAGGGAAGAGCAGAGCCTTGGGGCACCTATCTCCTAGTTAGGGGCAGGGGGATGCCCTGGGCAGAGGTACTGTGTCCTCGAGTGCTGGATCCAGTTCTGGGCTCCTCAGCATCAGAAGGACATTGAGGTCCTGGAGTGAGTCCAGAGAAGGGCAACCAGGCTGGGGAAGGGGCTGGAGGGCAAATCCTCTGAGGAGCAGCTGAGGGAGCTGGGGGTGTTGAGCCTGGAGAAGAGGAGGCTGAAGGGAGACCTTCTCACCCCTCCCCTGCCCTGCCAGGAGGGTGCAGAGAGGTGGGCCATGGTCTCTTCAGCCAGGGGACAGGAGATGGGACAAGGGGCAATGGGCTCAAGCTGCCCCAGGGCAGGGGCAGAGCAGATGGGAGGGACAAGTTCTTCCCTGGCAGAGTTGTCAGGGCCTGGCCCAGGCTGCCCAGGAAGGGGGCTGAGTCCCTACCCCTGGGGGTGTTTAACAGGGGGGAGATGAGGTACTGAGGGATCTGGGTCAGCACAGGACAGGGATGGTTGGACTCCATGAACTTAAAGGGCTTTTCCAGCCTGGGGATTCTGTGATTCTGAGGTGACCCCATGCAGAGAGCTCACAGGACACCAGCCAGTGAGGTGGGCATGTAAGCAGTGCAAAGGGGGAGAGGGTTTGGGAGAGCAGCAAAATTGACCAAGGGGACAGCCAGGCATGATGAGCTTCATGATGCCCTGTGGAGCCAGCACCAGGTCCCTGGGGTCCTCCCTGTCCAAGCTGGTGAGTGGAGGGACCCAGCTGCAGCCTCACAGCAGCACGCTGCTGCAGGGAAGGTGTAACCCAGGCAGTGTTTGTGTTGTGGGAGGTTTGCATGTGTGTGTGTGTTCACGTGTAGGTGTGGGCAGGGCCCCCCCCCTCCAGCCTGGAGCTGAGCAGGGACGTCATGTCAGCCAGGGCTGTGCCACCGCCCAGACATTCATTTGGCAAACAGACACGGGGTCATGAACTACATAAAGGGCAGATGTGGGTTCTGCCAGCACCCAGCCTGAACCACACCTCCCTCATCCAGGTCAACCCAGGAGAGCAGAGCGGCAGCAGGGCACTGAGGGTGGATAGGAGGACACAGCCAACCCCTTTGCCCTGGGACAAATAAAGCACACCACCCCTTCATGTGAAACTGAAACATTTTGGGGCTGAGGAGGGTTGGTTTATTCCCTAGCCAAGTGCCTGGCAGGTTTGGAACAGCTGGGACTGGGTTCCTGCTTGCCTCCCCCAGCAACGGGCACATGGACCTGGGTTCATCACCTTCTGGCTGCACTCCTGGAGTCCATGTGGGAAGCCAGGGGGTTCCCTGCACCATCCCTGTTCTTCAGGGCAGATGGAGATCTTGCAGTTTGCAGAATCACAGAGTTGTAAGGGTTGGAAGGGACCCCCAGATCTCCTGGGCTCCAACCCCCTGCCAAAGCAGGGTCCCTAGGACAGGTCACACAGGTCCAGACGGGGCTGGAATCTCTCCAGAGAAGGAGACTCCACACCCCCTGGGCAGCCTGTCCCAGGGCTCCCTCACCCTCACTGGGGAAAAGTTCCTCCCCATGTTGCTGTGGAACTTCCTATGCTCCAATTTGCAGCCATTGCCCCTTGTCCTGTCCCGTGGCGATCGGCAGGGAGCAACACACAATTCAATATATGAATTCTAGATGAAGCCATGAAGCCAGGAAGCCAGCCATTTTTTTAGGTGAAAATCACCCAGATTCTAGACCTTTCTTACTGCAAACGTGGCCAGCTCAATGGTTACACACACTGTTCACACCATATTGATTGGTTAGTGATTATAACGAGCTCTGATAAACCTATCTCATAGCTAAACATCCTTAGTTTACCTTTAATACCTAAAAGCATCCCCACACCTGCTGTTCTGACCCTCTTGTTATGGCTGGTTCCTGACATGTTCTGTTACTCCCAAGTCCCTTCCCATAGCTGCTTCTTGGCTTAGGGCAGCCTGTACCCCTGTCAACAAGGCTGCTGTGCTTGGAGAATGGGATTATTAGGATCCTCTCAGCATGAGGAACTTTTCCTGTCTCATGGGAACAGGAGGATGTTGTCAGAGCCTGTGTCTTGGGAGAAGAGAGCTAGGCCGCTCGCAGGCCTGCGGCCTTCCCCGACATGTCCCCACAGACAACATCCAGCTGTGTCTCCCAGGGCTGCTGAGGGTGGCTGGGCTTGAGCTCAGTTGGACCCCAGCACCACTTATTTGTTCCTTAGGGCAGTAGCAGAAGCCACAGGGGGCACAGGGGGCACAGGGGCACAGCTCCCTCCCTGCCCTCACTGCAGCCTGGCTGCAGTGGCTTGGGTACCCACTCTCTGCTATTCTCCCTTCCTATCCCAGCTGTCTTGCATCAGGGGACACTGGGACCCAGCACAGGAAGACCCCATGGCCACCCAATCAGCCTAAGCAGGTGGTTCCCCAGGACAGGAGGGCATGGTCCAGCCTCCCACCCAGCAGGGATGTGTGAGCCCTGCCATCATCCTCTGGCAGCTCTGGGAGGTCTCTTTGCTGCAGAGGGTGTTTGGGATACAAAGGTAACTCTGTGCCTGGCTGCAGCCCAGGTCTGCCCCAGGGACAGGACACTGTGGAGCTGGGGCAGCCCCAGGACAGTCAGACAGCTCAGGGACAGGCTCTGGGGAGTTCTGCTTCTTTTCAGACACGTACCATTCCTGAAACTAATCTGCCTGCAAATCTTGTACTTACAGAAACAAAAAGGAGCCCTGAGAGTGGCAGTGGAGACCCTAAACCGAACCCCATCCTGAAAGCCACTCGTCCCATCTTGAAAGCCACTGTGCTCACCTGCCACTGTGTCACCCTCTGCAGTGACACAGAGCCTGTGTGTGACCCAGACAGCAGATCTCAGGCTTAGCTGGTGTGGCAGTGATGCTTACTCTTCTTTTTAACACAGGACTGGATGACACATCCACCCTGAACTGAGGGCAGCACTTTGCCCCTGTTCTGCAGAGAAAGAAGGGGTTTGCAGGGATGGGGAGGGCTGCAGGACCCCCTGAACTTCAGCCCTGCAGAGCAGTTCCCCTGGCAGCCTTGAGCAGAAGCCTTGCAGCACTGCAGGCTTTGCCCATGCTGTGGAGTTTGTAGGACTGTCCCCAGCCCTGCACCTCGCTGTGCACACTGCTGACTCACAGCCTGACCTTGGGCTGGCCACCACAGCTCCCTGTGTCATTGGGCTTCCCAAGGAGCAGGCTGGGCTCAGCTGCTGGCTGCCCAGCCCTGGAAACTCCCCTCCTTCCCATCCACAGGACCTGCCTTGCCCCACCACCCACCCAGGCGTCCCACTGCACCCACCCAGCCCATCCACAGTGGATCTCACTCTCCACAGTGGATCTCTGCTCTCCACAGTGGATCCCTGCTCTCCACAGTGGATCTCTGCTCTCCACAGAGGATCCCTGTCCTCCTGGAGAGCAGCCCCACGTCCTGACTGTGAAACACTGGTGGCCCCAGGGATGAGCAAGCCTTGACAGCACCGGAGGAGGAGCCTGGCTGCAAACACTGGCCTCTTTGTAATGCCTGGGAGCAGGCCAGTGCCAGGCTCCTGGTATTTATTTATTTATGGCTGTGAATGTTAACAGCTCCTTGGAAAGGGAAACCTGCACCTCAGGGCCCTGCGGGCAGCTGTTCCACCCCTGTGCCTGTGCCCCTCCCAGAGCCAAACCCAGGCACCCCACACCGTGCCCCCCAGCTGAGGCTGGATGTGTGCCCTAGAAAGCAGGAAGGGCTCAGAGCACCCAGGGCTCACCCAGTCTGGAGCTGGTGGGCCGCCCCATCACCACCTTTTTGGGAAGGCAGAAGCAAAGGAAAGCAGAAACCCTGAGCTCAGGCTCCATGGGTACTATCTCATGGCCAGGACCTGATGCAGACACCACATCCAGTCATAGACTCATAGAATCACAGGGGTTTGAAGGGACCCCCAAAGCTCCTGGGGTCCAACCCCCTGCCAAAGCAGCTCCCCAGCTCATACTGCACAGGGCGGTGTCCAGACGGGGCTGGAATCTCTCCAGAGAAGGAGACTCCACACCCCCTGGGCAGCCTGTCCCAGGGCTCCCTCACCCTCACTGGGGAAAAGTTCCTCCCCAGGTTGCTGTGGAACTTCCTGTGCTCCAACTTGCAGCCATTGCCCCCTGTCCTGTCCCCACAGACACTGAAAAGGGGCTGGACAGGGCCTATCTGTATTTGATGGGTGCTGACATGAGCTCATCCCACATCTGGACCAGCCCATGAAGCACAGTGCCCAGGGTGGGCAGCTCCTCCCTGCCTTTGGCTCGTGACCATAACAAAGATAGCACTGCACTGCTGGAAAATGGCTTGTGGACTGCTGATGCCATGTCTTCCAGCATCCCACTACTCCTGGGACTGGGAGCAGTGGGCAGGGAAGGAAAACAGGAGTCAAAATAAATAAGGCCACAGCTAGGAAGAATCACAGAATCCCAGCCTGGTCTGGGTTGGGAGGGACCCCAAGGGTCACAGAGCTCCAACCCCCTGCCACAGGCAGGGACACCAACCTCAGGCCTGGAGCTACACAAGGTTGCCCAGGGCCCCATCCAACCTGGCCTTGAACACCCCCAGACATGGGGCACCCACCCCCTCTCTGGGCAGCCCCTCACCACTCTCTCTGCAAAGAACTTCCCCCTAATATCTCCTCTCACCCTTCCCTCCTCCAGCTTCACTCCAGCCCCCTTGTCCTGCCAGTCTCTGCCCTTGAACAAGCTGATTCCCCTCCTGTTCCTCTGCTCCCTTCAGGCACTGGCAGGCTGCAATGAGGTTACTGGAAGGCTGCAAAGAGGAAGGGTCTTCATCAGCTTTGGGCTACCGTGTGGCCAGAGGAGCTTTATGTCTACCTAAGGCCAAACTACAGTTCTTTCCTGCCATTAGACTTCACTCCCACCAGCTTGGCAGCAGCAGGGCTCTTCATGGCACGAACTCAGCTGGCCAAACCCATCCCCCACCCAAGGTACAGCCTGCTCACCTGGTTTCAAATAGGAATGCCTGTGTGTTTGGGGAGGACAGGCCACATTGGAGCTGGTAGGTTTGCTAGAGGAAACTGTACCCCTATGTTTAACCCAGGGCTGTGGAGGGAAGGTGCAGAGATGTTCATACTTATCCTTCATCAGTGAGTGTCACCTCTCTAACCATGGTGTCAGCTTGGCTCCAAGATATAGGTGACCTTGAGCTGTGGGCAGGAACACCCCCCATGAGCTCAGGTTGCCCAAAGCCCCATCCACATTGGCCTTGACACTGCCAGGGATCCAGGGGCAGTCACAGCTTTGGGCACCCTGTGCCAGGGCCTCACCAGCCTCCCAGGGAAGGTTTTCTGCCTGATATCTAATCCAAATCTTCCCTCTTAGAGTTTAAATCATTCCCCCTTGTCTGATCACTACACTCCCTGATAAACAGTCCCTCTCCATCTTTCCTGTAGCCCCTTTAGGAACTGGAAATCCCAAGAGAAGAGCTGTACTATGCATGTGGGAGACCTCAGCCCTGCACCTCTCATTGCCCCAGCCCCAGCCCCAGCAGTGTTCTGCTGCCTGGCCCCAAGCTGCATCCACTGAGTGCAGGTTGAAATCTGTGCCATGTGAGCCAAGTGGACCAAGGTCCCAGGGCTGGAGAGGTTGGTGGCTCCTGAGGTCAGGGGGACAGTCCCCAAGTGGGAGGATGGTTTATGTCATCACACTAAATTTGCCTGCTCTGTGCACCCCATGTGCAGTGCCATGCCATTTCCCCTAAGCCCCAGGATGCACCCTGGCCCCCTCTGCTATCAGCTCCCCCTTGGCTGCCCAGATGGAGGGGAGGAAAGGGAGAGGCTGAAGCATCTCCTCAGGCACTGCTGGCCAGTTGATGAGCCAGTTCGACCCAGGGGTGGCATTGGTGGGGTCTTATCTTCCCACCTGAGACTGACCTGGCCCCTCAGGTGAGCTCTCTGTGGCCCTGCCTGGCAGGGATGCCTTCACCAAACCACAGCACCCAGGGGATACAAGGTGCCCAATGGACCTGAAAAGGGCACCCAGCTCCTCGGGAAGGAGACAGACCTCATGCCAGTTCATGACCTGGCTGACCCTTGGCCAGAGGAGCCTTTGAGCCAATATAAATCACCTCCTCCTCCTATAATTAGCAGAGCAATTTGCTAGGGAGCTGTGCTAATTTCTCATGTGATGTTCCAGGTCAGAGACAGCCCTAGTTTTCCTCTGCTGAGAACACATCCACTCATCACATCTGTGTTGTAGTGGGCTTTGTCCTCTGCTAAACCTGTGGGCTGGCAGGTGCCTGGCCTTGAACTTTGGAAGCCATGTGCACCTCTAGAAAAGGAGCCCAAAAGATATTCTCACCCTTCCTGATCTGCCTTGTAGGTACCAGCCAGAGGGACTCAGCATCCCGGGCGTGCCTGGAGCCATGTTGACCCAGACAAGAGGGATGTGGTGATTGTCCCTCTCTGCTCTGCCCTGGGGAGGCCCCAGCTGGATCCTGTGTCCAGAGCTGGGGCCCAACACAAGAGAGATGTGGGGCTGTTAGAGAGGGGTCAGAGGAGCCACGGAGATGCTCAGAGGGCTGGAGCAGCTCCCCTCTGGAGAGAGGCTGAGGGAGCTGGGCTGGGTCTGCCTGGAGAAGAGAAGGCTGTGGGGGGACCTCATTGCAGCCTGAAGGGAGCAGAGGAACAGGAGGGGAATCAGCTTGTTCAAGGGCAGAGACTGGCAGGACAAGGGGGATGGAGTGAAGCTGGAGGAGGGAAGGGTTAGAGGAGATCTTAGGGGGAAGTTCTTTGCAGAGAGAGTGGTGAGGGGCTGGAAGGGGCTGCCCAGAGAGGGGGTGGGTGCCCCGTGTCTGGGGGTGTTCAAGGCCAGGTTGGATGGGGCCCTGGGCAACCTTGTGTAGCTCCAGGCCTGAGGTTGGTGTCCCTGCCTGTGGCAGGGGGTTGGAGCTCTATGACCCTTGGGGTCCCTCCCAACCCAGACCAGTCCATGGTTCTGTGATTCTATGATGTGGCCTGGCCAGCCTGGCCTGGTTGCATAAGAGCGCCGGCATTTCCAGGCCCACCTCTACCAGGGTAAAGCCGACAGAGAAATAGAGTGTTCACAGGCTGATAGCTGCATGCACGAGGTGTGTCTGCAGATAACAACCATGGAGTCTGAAGTCCAGGAGATAAGAGGCTGGGGAAAGCAGTCTGCAGAGCTGCCACCAGGAGAGATGGCAGGGTCCTGCGGTGGGAGCACAGCAGGCTCCCAGTGCTCAGCGCTGGGGTGCCAGGCCATGCTGAGAGGCAGCAGGTCCCTACCAGCTTACTAGTCTGACATGTCTCTGCTTCTCATCACCCTGCTGAGCTGTGCAGCCCCAGAGCACAGCCCTGGCAGGGGAACAGGGGGGGACATCGCTGGGGGATGTGCTGGGAGCAGCGGAGGGAGCCTGAGCAGGGATGGTGGGAGGCATGAGAGGGCACGGGGCACGGCCAGGGCTCGTGGCAGGCAGAGGAGGTGAACACTGCTCTGCCAGTGCTCCCTTCCCCACACAAGGGCCCTTTGTCCATGGCCATGGCAGCGGGCACAATGTCCCTGGTGCTGACGCTGCTCCCTGAGCAGCCCCACAGCCCAGCGGCTGGCGGAGGCCTAATGAGAATAATTAGAAGGAAGTGCCTTTTATTACAGGTGTCTCTGAAGGCCCGGCAGAGTCCGACCCTGGGGGGCCCTTTGATCTCAGCCTTTGAAACCCTATAGCTTTGCTGACAGAGCTGCTCTGTGTTTCCAGGTCACCAGGATGATCATTTCCATCTGGGAACAATGAGCTCTTTATGCTGCCGTGTGTGCTGGACCCTCCCTGTGCTGAGCAGGCCAGTGTGTGTGGGGAACATGGACCACCATACAAGCCCTCACTGGGGTCAGCTCCTTCTTTGGGTGGGTAACACAGTGAGGGACAGAGGTGGGAGGAGCTCATCCAGTTCAGCATCCTCATTCCCCATGGGAAACAGGAGGGTTTTAGTGCCAGGAGTATGTCCCTTAGCCAGGGTACTGCACAGTGGGCACCTTTGCTGCATGCCACTGAAACAGCAGCTCCTCAGACACTGTGCTAGACCCCCTTCTTGCTCCATATTTAGGACACTCAGCCCCCAACACTCTGCTGGTGTGTGGGCAGCAAAAGAAAACTCTAAGCCTTATTGGATGAGAAACTGAACATGAGCAGCAGTGGCTCTTGCAGCTCACAAGGCCAATGGGATCCTGGGCTCCATCAGCAGAGGGGTGGCAGCAGGGACAGGGAGGGGATTGTCCCTCTCTGCTCTGCCCTCCTGAGGCCCCATCTGGATCCTGTGTCCAGAGCTGGGGCCCAACACAAGGAAGATGTGGGGCTGTTGGAGAGGGGTCAGAGGAGCCACGGAGATGCTCAGAGGGCTGGAGCAGCTCCCCTCTGGAGAGAGGCTGAGGGAGCTGGGCTGGGTCAGCCTGGAGAAGAGAAGGCTGTGGGGGGACCTCATTGCAGCCTGCCAGTCCCTGAAGGGAGCAGAGGAACAGGAGGGGAATCAGCTTGTTCAAGGGCAGAGACTGGCAGGACAAGGGGGATGGAGTGAAGCTGGAGGAGGGAAGGGTGAGATTGGATATTAGGGGGAAGTTCTTTGCAGAGAGAGTGGTGAGGGGCTGGAACAGGCTGCCCAGAGAGGGGGATGGTTGCCCCATGTCTGGGGGTGTTCAAGGCCAGGTTGGATGGGGCCCTGGGCAACCTTGTGTAGCTCCAGGCCTGAGGTTGGTGTCCCTGCCTGTGGCAGGGGGTGGGAGCTCTGTGATCCTTGGGGTCCCTTCCAACCTATGCCATTCCATGATTCTATGATTCTAACCCTGTATTTCACAGGGTAATGTGGACTTTGCTGGTTGGACAGCCCCACTACAGAGCCTGGGAGCTGGTCACTTGGGGACAAGCCCAAGAATAGAGGACTTGGGGGAGGAGAATCCCCTCAACAAACTCTTGGCACTTGTCTCCTTTGGGGAATCGGAAAAACAGCATCATAAAGTAAACAGCATCTTCAGAGTCTACATGGGCTGTTCCTGTGCCTTTTCCAGCCCTGCAGCCTTCCCCAGCCTTCTCCCCACTCAGCTTCCCTGCCCTCCCTGGGGATCTGTACCTCCACCCTTCTATGGTTCCCAGCTGGAATGGGGCTGCAGAAGGCTGTGGTTTGCATTTATCTTTGTCAAAACCACACATTGTTCTCCAGTGGAAGGCACAGGGACTGGTCCTGCAAGTTCCCTTGGTTGTGACAGTCAGTTTTTGCCTTGGGTATCAGCAAGATTTTGACTAGATGAGCTCCAAGATCTGATCCCTGGGGAAACAGGTGTCCCCACAAATGCTCTGGGGGCATGCACTAGGGACATGCCTGGGTCCAGACTGACTCTGGGTGATGCTTATCATCCCCACACACCATGATGGGGTATCCCATGGCTATTCCCAGCCTGGGGAATGAAAAGAGTTGTCCCTGGGGAAACCAGCCACTGTCCTCTGTGTGCCAGGAGCAACTGGCTCCACTGTCATACACCATCCCACCTCTCACCTGTACCCACAGAGGTTTGGCAGACCTTGTGGGATGGGGGCATGCTGAAGCCAGAGCAGAGATCATATAGAAGCTGCTGCTGAGGAGACTTTGGTCATGGTGACTGACTGGCTGATTGATTATCAGATAACATGAACAGAGCCAGCAGTGTCCTTGTGTCTGGTTTCTGGGTGCATTTGTTGCCCTCTCGTTGTGCTGGATGTCACCTTCTGGTTTTGCAAAGCAAATCCTGGCTGTGCAAGGGCAGTGGAGTGGGGACACCTGCTCATTTGCTAGGTAAATTCCCTCAGGGGCAGAGCACAAGCTAGGGCCAGCAGCCAACCTTCCAGCCTGCTCCCAGGAAGGAGGGGCTGTTGTCAGCACACAGCAGGATGTGGGGGCTCATCTCCACACCACCCCCCTACTCCCTTTCCCAACTATGCTCCAGCAGAAGTAAACTCCAGGCACCCAGGATGTCCCTCCCCTGCCCAGCCTGGTGTGCTTGTGCCGGCACATACCTTGCATACCTGGATGCAGACATCACCAGGAATGCTAACCCTTTCCTACTCTCCAGAATGAAACTGGCACTGGTTTCCTCTCAGTTCTGGCCTCCTGACACAGTCCCAGCACCCCAAGGATCCAGCACTTTGTAGGCACTGCTGGCACCCACCTGACCAAGGAGCCAAGAGCATCCCTGATGCCCAAACTCCTGCATTGCTGCCTCTGCATATACCTTGCTGCCCTGAGAGCTGCTTTACTCCATAAGTGCAACTCACATTTCAACCTTGCTGCCCCTATACTGCTACAGCCCCTCTTGCCTTTGATTACACCTCCCTCCATCAGCCCCTGGAGCAAGGATGCTCCCAAATGCCATACTAGAGTCCACTGCGGGTGGAGGACTTGTCAGCAGCTCTTTGCCTTCCCTAAGCAGTGCTGAGGTGGATCAAACTGGATCCCCTTGTATATCTCCGGGCTGTCAAATTGTCCACCATGCTCCCTGCAGCATTTTCCACTCACAGCTGCAGCCTGGCCAGAGATGCACTGGCTGGTCCCTGGCAGGAGCCACCCTGTGCCACAGATGTCCTGCACCCACACCTGGTATGTGCAGGGGTGTTAGGAAGGGACCCTGGGGACAAACCACCCATGCTGTAGGTGACACTTTGCTCTGAGTAATTGTTCTTCTGGTTCAGCACAGCCCACACCTCACACAACACATCCCTGGAGGAGAAAGGTGTTATCCTTCTGTGCTTGGAGGCTGAGATCCAGCTGGGGCTGTGTGGAAGCAGAGATGAAGCTCACTGTATGTCTAGCACTGCATGCTGCCTGTCTGTCCTGGCATCCTGATTTGAGCTGGGGACAGAGCTCTGCTACCCTGCTGGGGACACGGGCTGGAGGTGAGCTGGGAAAGCCAGGCAGGGAGCTCAGAGCACCTGGAGCAGAGCTGGATCTGGCACCTCTGCAGCGCTTCCATCTCCTCAGGTGTTGTTCCTGTTCCAGTATTGCCAGCTCCTGAATGAGAGTAGCTTAAGGAAACCCCAATTTAGATCTTGTGGGTGATGAAGGAGCCTGCTTCAGAGCATCCTCCAGCACTGAGCACCTACCTAGTCCTGAGCAGGTATCATAGAATCATAGAATGGTCTGGGTTGGAAGGGACCCCAAGGGTCACAGAGCTCCAACCCCCTGCCACAGGCAGGGACACCAACCTCAGGCCTGGAGCTACACAAGGTTGCCCAGGGCCCCAGCCAACCTGGCCTGGAACACCCCCAGACACGGGGCACCCACCCCCTCTCTGGGCAGCCTGTTCCAGCCCCTCACCACTCTGTAAAAACCTTCCCCCTAACATCCAATCTAACCCTTCCCTTTAGCTTTAATCCATCCCCCTTGTCCTGGGACAGGCATCTTTTTCAGTCCCAGGAAGTGCAGCTCCTGCCCAGCACTGCTGCTCCCAGCCACAGGGCAGCCCCACTCTGGGGGAAGAGGGTGAGAGTGCCCAGGGTGATACATACTGGCATGTGCTAGCCACGGGATGAGAAAAATCACTGTGGCAAGCCAACCAGTAAAGCAGGGGAAGGCAGAGCTGCAGGGTTTATCTCCCTGGGACAGAACTGGCTGGCAGCCCCAGGAGCTGCCCCTGCACATCACCTCCACCTCTCTGAGCTCACAGGCTGTGCCCAGACCAGCTCTGGGTGCACCAAAGCTCTTGCCAGCCCCACTCTCCTACACAAGCCTCCCTGGGCCCCACTTGAGTGAGGTGAACCAAGACCTGAGCCCTGCTGCTGCCTTCAAAGGCTCCTCATTTATTCCCTGTAAGCCCTGTGCCTGCACCACGCTGCTGGCCCAGGACTTGTGCCATGGGCAGGGCAAGGCCCTGGCACCAACTGTGCAGCCATCAGCCTTGAGGGGGAGGGCAGTCTAGCCCCTCCCCACCAGCCCCTGCCTCTCCTTCTGCCCAGGGTAACTGGGGAGCAGGGCCAGAACTGGGGTGGATCAGCTTTGGGGATGTCTCTGAGCGCTTGCAGCCAGCCCAGTGCCCTGTGCCACGGGTCCTGGTGTCACGCTGCAGCAGATGAGTGGCAGTGCCGCCCTGGCACACAGCCACACTAGGTTTGTTTCCATGCCAGGAACTGCATTGCTCTGGAGCAAGGGGAGAGGAGCTAAAGTCCTCCCTGACGTGACCTTGGCACCGCTGGCTTTCCTTGGAAGGACTGAAAAGTGTGGAGGTGGCCTTGAGGGTCTCCCAGCACCAGTCCTGGCCTGGACCCCAGGTGATGAAAAGGAGGGAGGGAGCACTGCTGCCAGGGAGCCTGCCAGCTCAGAGAGGGAGAGCCAAACTTTCCAGGCAGAGCAGGCAGCGTGCCTGCCTTTGTTTTGCCCCTGTGCCTTGCTCTGCAAGCTGCATTAGTGCCATGGTTTGGAAAGAGGCATTTCAATCTCCCAGAAGCTTTGGCTGGCCCTGGGTGCTCATCCTGGGGGTTCCTGGAAGGAGTGTATTGCCAACCCTTCATAGCATGGAGAAGCTATCCCCAGCTCTGAGACACTTCTGGGAAGCTGTCCTCCCAACATGGGCGTAGTGTGGGATGTGCTTGGCCCAGCAGAGGATATGGCTCATGTGTCTGCCCTCTCACAGGCTACCAGTAAAGTGTCAGCTGCCTCCTAGCCAGGAAACCTTCTACCATGGATGGGGAAACTGAGGCACGGTAGAGATTGTGACTCGCTCCCCTCTCCAGGCAGTGCTGTGGAGGAGCCAGGCCTCTGCACAGGGCTGCAGGAGGAGGGGTGCCACACTGGTGTTAGTGTGCAGAGGAGAGGGCAGGCTGGCAGAGCAGGGACTGTGAAAGGAGCAGCCTGGAGCATGGGGTGACTCAGCTCCATGAGGCTCAGACTCTGCCAAACCCACCCTTGCGCAAGATGTTTACCAGAACCTGGGCAGCACCCGGTGCTTCCAAGCAGCTCATCCTCCTCTGCCCTGAAACCTGCTCCCCAGGCTCAGCCAGGCAGAGAAAGGACCGTGTCCCCACTCCAGCCTCACTGGCTCCTGGCAAGGAGCTGGGCAAGGAGCCTCCAGACATCTCTTTGCTGCAGCGCTGCTGCTGTGCCCCCGCCCAAGGGGAAAGTGCTGCACCACATCAACGTCAGGAGGGTGCTCCCAGGGCAGCCAAAAGACTTCTGGGTGCACCCGAAACGCAGCCCCAACCCCCGGGGAGGTAGTGGCACGTCACAGCATTTACATCCACATGATGTCATCCCAGAGAGGGCAAGAGAAATTCCCCTGCCTTCCTGCCCCTGTTGGCTAACTGCTGTCCCAACCACACCACCCCCCCACCTTCTGCCAGCTACCAGGTTCCGTGTCCCACATGGGCAGCACACCCAGAATGAGGGGCAAGTCCCTTTTTTATGGATGTTTTAGAGCAAAATGCTCCATTTTGAATTTTTTTCCAGGAGGAAAGCCAACTACAACAGATCCAAATGATGGTTTCTTTCATTCCAGCCTCTGGTGGATGGGAAATGCTGGTCAAAAGTATAAACACCAACATTTCTTTTCCCTGTGAGCTGGAATGGAGGGTGTCAGGTGGTGGCCCCTCTTCCTGCTTTGCTTGGTAGAAAGGAAAAAGCCTCCTTTCCTTGGCTTTGCTGCTGCAGCACTGCAAGGGATGGACACCCAGCAGCAAGGGTGACCAGTGCTCCTGCAAGCTGCTGTGACTGAGACTGAAAAGAGGGTCTGCAGCCAGCAGGGATCTCAGGTGCTTTCAAAAGGTCCATGTTGATCCCTGCCACCCTGGATACAGGGCATTGCAGAGGGATGCCACTGAATGCTGCCAATGCCTGGCCAGCCATGACCCTTTGTGATGCCACATAAATCATAGAATCACAGAGCTGTAGGGGTTGGAATGGACCCCCAGAGCTCCTGGGGTCCAACCCCCTGCCAAAGCAGCTCCCCAGCTCATACTGCACAGGTCGGTGTCCAGACGGGGCTGGAATCTCTCCAGAGAAGGAGACTCCACACCCCCTGGGCAGCCTGTCCCAGGGCTCCCTCACCCTCACTGGGGAAAAGTTCCTCCCCATGTTGCTGTGGAACTCCCTGTGCTCCAATTTGCAGCCATTGCCCCTTGTCCTGTCCCCACAGACACTGAAAAGGGGCTGGCCATTTCCCCTGCACCCCATCCTTCAGATATTGATAAACATTGATTAGGTCCCCCCTGAGTCTTCTTCTCTCCAGGCTGAACAGCCCCAGCTCTCTCAGCCTTTCCTCACAGGGGAGATGCTCCAGGCCCTTCAGCATCTCCTCAGCCTCCTCTGGACTCTCTCCAGGAGATCCCTGGCTGTTTGATCCCAGGGAGCCCAGCACTGGACACAACACTCCAGCTGGGGCCTGAGCAGGGCAGAGCAGAGGGGGAGGATCCCCTCCTGTGACCTGCTGCCCACACTCCTCCTGATGCACCCAGGATCCCATTGTCTCTCTCAGCCCCAGGGCACACTGCTGGCTCATGGCCACCCTGTCACCCACCAGCACCCCCAGGTCCTTCTCCACAGAGCTCCTCTCCAGCAGGTCACCCCCAGCCTGTCCTGATCCATGTGGTTGTTCCTCCCCAGGTGCCAGACTCTCCACTTGCTGTTGTTGAATCTCATCTGGTTTCTCCCTGCCCAGCTTTCAGCAGTTCAGCCTCAAAATACAGCTCCCAGTTTGCCCAGCGTGGGTCAGGACTAGGCTGGGCCCTCCAGAGAACCCATGTGTGGACACATCTCCCGCCAGCCTCTTTGCTGGCTGGTTTCCATTGTGTGATTCATGTCAGTTCACCGTGCCAACGTCTGGGTAGGGACCTGTGTCACTCTATTGTCCCTGTGAGATTGATTACTTGGTTACCAAACTAGGTTCAGGCTGGCAGGAGCTCACACTGCAGGCAGCAGGCCGAGACTGGCAAGGAGTGGTGATGGAGGCACGGTGGGCAGTGCTGGATGTTCATGGAGACCCAGCTGCTGTGGCATCACAGGGCACGTAGGTGGTGGTGAGACGTACCTGTGCTGCTTTTGGTATCTGCTCTGGTGTTTGGGGAGGGCTCAGCCACCCCCTGGGCTCCTGCCAGGCGCTTGCTCCTCCCCAGCAGTGCCCCAGTGTTCACCCCGGCTGCTCCGCTGGCTGTTGAGCTCCCCAGCAGGAACATGAGAGAGGGCAGGGCCCACGTGTGAAAGGAATGTCTTCACCCACCCCATGCCAGGAATATCTGCCCACAGAGTGTGTGTGCCCGTGGGCACAGCAGGTTTTGCATGGTACTGCTTATCAGGCATGGGTCCCCAAAAATGTGCACCCAGCCCAGCCTGCCACCCTGTCCCTTCCTTTCCCAGTACCAGCTGCCAGTGGCTCTCCCACAGCCTGACTTTGGGCCTCCCCACTGCAGCAGGACCTGGCAGGTTTCTGGTTCCTGCAAGATGTGAGACACTTGTCCCCATCCCTGGGGTCACAGGAGTCCTGTGGAGCTGGGGAGAGGTGCCACACTGCACATCCAGGGGCCAACTGTTCCTGTAAACCAGCCCCAAAGGCTGGTCCTTTGCTGGTCCTTTGCTGCTCCTGTTGTCTCCCTCCTGCCTCTCCCTGTCTGTGGACTCTGCCCTCGGATGACAGGCAGGAAAGGGTGACAGTGTGACCATCAGTGGTGTTGCTGGGCCGCCACCATCCCGCGGTGTGGTGGCGCTGGGACGTGCACCAACGGGCATCTGGGGAGCAGAGCACGGGATGGGGGGCCCCTTGTTCAGCACCTGCTCTTCCCTGACCACTTCTCACCACCCTGAGAGTAAGTGCCATGAACCTGCCCAGCAAGCAGCACCTCAGTGGTCTCTGGCAGGTGGGATACACCACCCCTGGGATACACCCACCCCTTCAGCAAGCTCTGAGGGCTGAAAAACAGTTTTATTCCCATTATTGTATCCATAACAGTGAGTGACAAAAGGGGGGGAGGGGGGCACCAAAAGAAAACCCCAGTTTCTATGGCAACCAGGAATAATCTCCTTGGAGACAGCGCAGTCTCTGTCAATCTCCAGTCTAGACCCTCATGATACATCATTTCCCCAATATGGGGGGGGGTGTGCAACAGGGTATGTTGACCTCAAAAAATATTTGAAAGGACCCATGGGGTATGAAGCAGAGGTTGCAAACAGCAGGATCCTTCAGCTGCAGAGCCCTGCAGCCCCCTAAATGCCTTTTCTCCTCCCTGTACCAGCCCCCTTTGCTCACTCCCCTGTTATGCTCTGCAAGAAAAACAGAGCCAGGAGGAACTTGTGTAGTTTCACAGCTGGGGAGCAGGACAGGGACCTGCCCTCTCTCAGCCAGTGAGTCAGCAGCCAAGTGTGCACCATCACCAGCTCTTTGCTGCAGGTGAGTGCTCCTCACCTCCAGGCTCACCTCAGCTTGGGAGAGCCTCTGCCCTGGCCTGAGCCTCTCCGAGCTCTGATGGTGGGTGATGGAGGACAGCTCACTCTGTTGCATGGTGGTGGGGGTGTTCACAGATACAGCTCTTGCTGGGGTATCCCAGCAGCCTGTGACTTCTGTCAGAAGGCAGTATGTGCTGCAGAGCCTCATTCCTACGTGATGCAACACAACATGGGGGTGGGCACAAGGTGCCCACCTCCCATCCATGGTGTGGATAGAGACATATCTGCTCTGAGGCAGCTCATGGCTCTGTGTGGCACAAAGCCCTCTGTGTCTGCAGAGGGGACCTTGGAAGGGGTCCCCCAGAGAGGCTGTGGAGTCATCATCTGGGCGTAATCCTGGACAGCCTCCTCTAGCTGCCCCTTCCCTCAGCGGGGGTGTTGGGCTGAGTGATCTCCAGAGGTGCCTCTAACCTCCATCTGTCTCTGTCACTTTGGGAACCTTGTTGGTCTCTGGAGGGAGGGACCCCTGTGGCAGGGGGTTGGAGCTCTGTGATCCTTGGGGTCCCTCCCAACCCAGGCCATTCTATGACCTTCCTGGAGGCGTCCCCTTGTCCAGGGCCATGGGACCCCACCATCCCCATGGCTGGGCTGGGGAGGTGCCTCTCAGGGGCTCTCCAGGTCTGCCATGGGCCAGTCACTCCAGTTCCAGCCATCCTGATGCCATCCTCCCAGCACCAGGAACCCCGGACTCCCAGTGCTGGGCATGAGCAGCCACCGCAGCGGAGCAAGGTGGTGCCCGGGGCCAATCAGCACACAGCTGACACTCCCACAGGTGTGGCGATGAGATGCCAGGCTCTGATTGGCCGTTGGGGTCTCTCCTGAGAGTATATGAGTGAAAGCTTGGTGCTGATTGGCTGCTTGGGTATCTCCTGGAGGCCCATTCATTTTCATCACTGGCTTCTTGCTGCACCCCCACCTGGGCCCATGCTGGTGGCCTGGCGGTGCCCAGGGCCCCAGCTCACAGGGACCCCAGCTGATGGGTGGCTGGAAGGGTTCTTCCATGCTCCCTGCCCATGGGAGAGGGAAGCATGGATGGGGCTGCTCCAGTCCCCTGTGCTCAGCGGGTGGCACACAGGGCAGTGGGTGTCCTGTGGGGCTGGTGCCTGAGGAGAGGGCAGAGCCTTAGCATCATAGAATCACACACTGGTCTGGGTTGGAAGGGACGTCAAGGATCACAGAGCTCCAACCCCCTGCCACAGGCAGGGACACCAACCTCCAGGCCTGGAGCTACACAAGGTTGCCCATAGAATCATAGAATCCCAGACTGGTCTGGGTTGGGAGGGACCCCAAGGATCACAGAGCTCCAACCCCCCTGCCACAGGCAGGGACACCAACCTCAGGCCTGGAGCTACACAAGGTTGCCCAGGGCCCCATCCAACCTGGCCTTGAACACCCCCAGATACGGGGCACCCACCCCCTCTCTGGGCAGCCTTCCCTTGGCTCACGCTGTGGGTGCTCACAGTAAGCCCAGGCATGCCCATCCCTGATGTGGGAGCTGGTGTCACACCTTTAGGATGCTGCAGACCTTCTTTCTTCCTTCCTGGGGGTCACTGTCTGCTGGGAATGGCTGTGAAAAACCTGGGACACATTTAAATCATCAGTTCCCTGTCTTTACTCCTCCACACTGTGATCTCAGAGCAAATACCAGGGCCTGAGAATAAAAACAGCAGTACAGGTTGCAAATGAGTGCTGGCTGGAGTCCTGAGAGCTTTAAACAATATCTCTGATTCCTTGGGAGAGCAGGGGAAGGGAGTGGCTCCATCTGTGCAGAAGAGCCTGGAGTGGGTTGTAAAGCACATGAGTAGGCAGAGGCCCAGGACAAGATGAGGGGAAATGGGTATGAGGCACCACTTGTGTTCCTTCCCCCTGGCTGCTGAATCTCCCTTTGTGGCACTGGGTCAATTAACAGAGCAGATGAAAACAGAAAAGGTCCTTTCCTACTTCATCAGAGCCACACAGGGGGTTTCCTGAGCAGCTCTTCAGCAGACATGGACCAACTTAACTGGCAATCACTTGCCACTGGAAGGTCTTTCTGCCATCAGCACCACTGCCTCCAGCAAGGATCTCCATGAGCCTCAACTGATGACTTCAATCTTTAGAGAGCATTTCACTGCCAAAATCTGACTCTTCCCCATACCATAGTGCTAAACTCCATGCTGTGGATCCCCAGCTAGTCCATAGCAGCACCAGTGAGTTCCTGGAGCCTGTGTGTGAAGACACTGGTGAAGGTCCTGGCAGTTTTTCTCTCCATTCCTTTAAACTTAACATCTTCTGACGTTTTCTTCTGCTGGCATCCCCATCTGAGGGACGTTATCTGACTTCACAGTGAAAAAACAGTCCAGCCTGGGAAGCCCCTGGGTGCCTCTGCAGGGAACAACAACATGAGGGATTCATACCACTTCTCTTTCCAGCTTATCTTCCATGAGTGCTGCTGTTATACTCCATCATTCGTTGACTCCAGCCTCTTTGGCAGGCAACTACCTTTTGTGTACCCAAGAAAACAATTTAAAGTCAGTTGGTATGCCTTTAGTAAGCTGTTCCTAAAAAATAAATATATCTATATAAAAATTTGGCTTGCTTTCCTGTGGTTTTACATTTCACTTGGCCAGGTTTACACTCAACTGTTTGCCTTGTGTGGACATCACTATGGCTTATTCAAAGGTATCACTTTACCTGCACCAGGCACCCATACCTGCTTTTAAAAACCATTTGCTACAATACTGCTAGAATGTCTTTGGACAGAAAAGGTTTGTTTACTCTCTGCCTTCACTATCCTGTTTGTGGAATGGTCAACATTTCACTCCTTTGGTTGTTAATTTTCATTTCTTCATGTCTCCATTTTAATAGTGCCCCTCTTTTTGCATATAATTCTTGCTGAAGGGTTTAAGCTGATGATTTCACAGAATCACAGAGTTGTAGGGGTTGGAAGGGACCCCCAGAGCTCCTGGGGTCCAACCCCCTGCCAAAGCAGCTCCCCAGCTCATACTGCACAGGTCGGTGTCCAGACGGGGCTGGAATCTCTCCAGAGATGGAGACTCCACACCCCCTGGGCAGCCTGTCCCAGGGCTCCCTCACCCTCACTGGGGAAAAGTTCCTCCCCAGGTTGGTGTGGAACTTCCTGTGCTCCAACTTGCAGCCATTGCCCCTTGTCCTGTCCCCACAGACACTGAAAAGGGGCTGGCCAATTCCCCCTGCATCCCATCCTTCAGATATTGATAGACATTGATTAGGTCCCCCCTCAGTCTTCTTCTCTCCCAGCTGAACAGCCCCAGCTCACCCAGCCTTTCCTCACAGGGGAGATGCTCCAGGCCCTTCAGCATCTTCATAGAATCATAGAATCCCAGACTGGTCTGGATTGGAAGGGAGCCCAAGGGTCACAGAGCTCCAACCCCCTGCCACAGGCAGGGACACCAACCTCAGGCCTGGAGCTACACAAGGTTGCCTAGGGCCCCATCCAACCTGGCCTTGAACACCCCCAGACACGGGGCACCCACCCCCTCTCTGGGCAGCCCCTTCCAGCCCCTCACCACTCTCTCTGGAAAAAACTTCCCCCTAATATCCAATCTAACCCTTCCCTCCTTTAGCTTTAAACCATTCCCCCTTGTCCTGCCATTATCTGCCCTTTTAAAAGGCAGATAATGACCCTTCTCATAGCCCTTCTCTGGACTCTCTCCAGAAGATCCCTGTCCTTTTGATCCCAGGGAGCCCAGCACTGGACACAACACTCCAGGTGGGGCCTGACCAGGGCAGAGCAGAGGGGGAGGATCCCCTCCTGTCACCTGCTGCCCACACTCCTCCTGATTTTCCTGTCCAAGACATTGTTACAGTCATCAGAATAACATTTTGGACTAGGTTTGTTGTCCTGCTTGTAGACCTGTATAAGAGATACACTGGGATGGAGAAAGTGTGTGTGGGAATGGCTGAGTGTGAAAGCACCAGAAGGAACCCTAAAGAGGGAATTATGAAACTGGGCTGCACTGATAACCCAGGGCTCCAATCAACATCAGGCACATGTTGAGGAATCTGGTGTTTGAACCAAGTGGCTGGGCTTTGGTAAGGCTGGGGTTGGGATGCTCTGGTAAGGCTGGGGTTAGTATGCTTTAGTAAGGCTGGGGTTGGGATGCTTGGTAAGGCTGGGGTTGGGATGCTTGGTAAGGCTAGAGTTGAGATGTTTTGGCTGGGGTTGAGTTGCTTTGATAAGGCTGGAACTGAGATGCTTTGGTAAGGCTGGAGTTGAGATGCTTTGGCTGGGGTTGAGTTGCTTTGGTAAGGCTGGGGTTGAGATGCTTTGGTAAGGCTGGGGTTGAGATGCTTTGGTAAGGCTGGGGTTGGGATGCTTTGGCTGGGGTTGAGATGCTTTGGCTGGGATTTAGATGCTCTGATAAGGCTGGGGTTGAGATGACTCACCAGCAGAAGACTTGCAAGACGATGGCAAAATGATACACAACTTATACCTTCCTTCTCCCCCAGCACAGTGATGGCACCTGTAAAGACACCCACAAGGAAGCCCAGATGAAGAGGGACAACCCTGCCTGAGGCTTTTGGAGGGTGCAAGGACAAAGAGAGGCTGAAGATGCTGCTGTGGAAATGGTTGATGCCTAAAAGCATATAAAAGACCTGCCTTCACCAGCCCGCTGTATCCACTAAAGAGGAGCCCATGAGATACAATGAAACCCCATCTGCTAGGATCCCTCATCTTCAGTGCTGCACAGAAGTAGCCTGGTCAGACTCCTTCTGTGTGTGAGTGAAATTGGGAGAGTGGCAGAGAGACACTGAGTCACTTTGGTTTCAAGTAAAAATCCCCTTCCCCATGGAATTTTATTACATTAGCACCATACAGGGTGCCTGACCCAGGGGCCAGGTCCTGCTGAAGGGGAAGCACAAGCCTCAGCCTGCATCCCTCTGGCATGGCTTTGGAGGGGTTTCCTAAGGCTGGTTTACACCCATGCCAGGGGGTTGTGGTGGGGAAGGGCTGAGATGCCAGTGGTATCTGTGTGCAGCACTGTCTGGTGACTTGGATGGATGTATTCCTGGAATTGAGAAGCATTCTCCCAGCACAGTTGCTTGGGGGATGAGGCATTGGAGACACACTGGCCAGGCTGAGGGTACTGCTTTCAGCAGCTGCTAGGGACACACTAAGAGCAAGAGCAAGGTTTGATCCTGTAAAGACCCTTGTGAAGCCCTGGAGAGTTGCAAAGAGTCACCACAGTGGGTGCCAGCCAGAAACTCTGCTGCAGAAGACAATGGTGTTGTGCAGTGCTCAAACCTGCCCAAAGTCCAAAGCAAAGGGGTCTCCTGAGGGCAGCTCAGCTGCCTCTGCTGTGGTTCCTCCCAGGCACACGTCATTACTTCTGCATCCTAGAGCCCAGGAGTCTCCTTATCCTGTCTCCAACACTGCAAAAAGAAGTTAAGGCTTGACAGAGGATGCATGCTGCTGAACACCTAAGCTCTACTGAAACCTAGCTGGTCGAGAACTGGCTGTGGGACCGAGCTCAGAGGATCGTGATCAGAGAAGCAGAGTCTGACTGGAGCCTGTGACCAGCGGTGTCCCCAGGGCTGGGTGTTGGGTCCAGTCCTGTTCAATATCTTCACTGACACCTTGCTGAGGGAACAGCACCCACCCTCAGCAAGTGCTGATGATCCAGAGCTGGGAGGGGTGGCTGACAGGCAGGACACTGCGCTGCCATCCAGAGCCCTGGCCAGGCTGGAGAGCTGGGCAGGGAGAGACCAGATGGGGTTCAACAACAGCAAGTGGAGAGTCTGGCACCTGGGGAGGAACAACCACATGGATCAGGACAGGCTGGGGGTGACCTGCTGGAGAGGAGCTCTGTGGAGAAGGACCTGGGGGTGCTGGTGGGTGACAGGGTGGCCATGAGCCAGCAGTGTGCCCTGGGGCTGAGAGAGACAATGGGATCCTGGGGGCATCAGGAGGAGTGTGGGCAGCAGGTCACAGGAGGGGATCCTCCCCCTCTGCTCTGCCCTGCTCAGGCCCCACCTGGAGTGTTGTGTCCAGTGCTGGGCTCCCTGGGATCAAACAGCCAGGGATCTCCTGGAGAGAATCCAGAGGAGGCTGAGGAGATGATGAAGGGCCTGGAGCATCTCCCCTGTGAGGAAAGGCTGAGAGAGCTGGGGCTGTTCAGCCTGGAGAGAAGAAGACTCAGGGGGGACCTAATCAATGTTTATCAATATCTGAAGGATGGGGTGCAGGGGGACATGGCCAGCCCCTTCTCAGTGTCTGTGGGGACAGGACAAGGGGCAATTGCTGCAAGTTGGAGCACAGGAAGTTCCACAGCAACCTGGGGAGGAACTTTTCCCCAGTGAGGCTGAGGGAGCCCTGGGACAGGCTGCCCAGGGGGTGTGGAGTCTCCTTCTCTGGAGAGATTCCAGCCCCGTCTGGACACCGACCTGTGCAGTATGAGCTGGGGAGCTGCTTTGGCAGGGGGTTGGACCCCAGGAGCTTTGGGGGTCCCTTCCAACCCCTACAACTCGGTGGTTCTCTGATTCTAGCACATCAGTGCCTGGACAAGCTGACCCAGGAGTCATCCCCAGTGCAGGGAACTGTGGCTGTCAGGGAAAGGAGCTGCACAGAGGCTCCTGCTGCCCTAGCAGAGATGCTGTGTGTCCCCAAAGCAAGGTGTGGCCACAAGGGATTGTGACTGTGTCACCCTGTGGGGAAAGGGGTCACCAAGGGACCTGGGGTTCCCCTGACACCATGGGTCAGGTTGTTGTCCTTCCCACCCCATCCCAACTGCATTCCTGCAACCTGACTCATGGGATTTGCAGATACCACCAAACCTGCCCAGCAGTTGGGGAGGGTTCAGCTCCTCCTGGCACAGCAAGTTGGCAAGACTCAAGGTCAGAAAGGTGCTTGGGACTGGGAAAGGGGGAGGGAGAAGAGTGGGTACCACCATGGGCTCAGGCTTGGAGCTACGTCTTGCAGGGCTCCTGGCTTCTCTGGGAGGGGGAGGTTCCCCCTCTGCCTGGGGACTGCTCTTCCCACTCACAGTTCCCACAGGGTTTTTCTGCCACCACACTGCTGCCATGGACCCCCTGGGGTGTTGTGCCACTGTGCTGATCTTGGGCAGGCTGGACACAGTTCCCCTGGTCAGCATGATCCCATCTAGATATCAGCATGTCCTCAAAGGAGACTCCAAGGAAACCACAGGAACACTGAGTGGATGGCACCTACCACTTAATTCTCCTTGCCACTCTTCAGTCATGGAGTAGGAAAGGACCAGTGGGTGTAGAAGGGTCCCACATTCCTCCAGCCTGGGATCAAAAATCTTCAGCATCCTCCAGTAAAGGATGGGAGGAAAAGTGAGAAAATTGTAGTATGGGAAAGAGAGGTTATTTCAGAAAAGAGTGAGCCATTTGAGCAAGGTTCCTAAAAAGAAACTTAGGGGGAAGTTTTTTCCAGAGAGAGTGGTGAGGGGCTGGAAGGGGCTGCCCAGAGAGGGGGTGGGTGCCCCGTCCCTGGGGGTGTTCAAGGCCAGGTTGGATAGGGCCCTGGGCAACCTTGTGTAGCTCCAGGCCTGAGGTTGGTGTCTCTGCCTGTGGCAGGGGTATGGAGCTCTGTGACCCTTGGGGTCCCTCCCAACCCATGCCATTCTAGGATTCTATGATTCTTGTTGGTCTCTCTCACCCTCACAGCCACCCCCACCCCAGTGTATTTGCACAAGGGGCATGGCCAGGTCTTCAGGCTGAGACAGGCAGGTTAGGGACAGTCTGGCTTCAGAGCTGTGTGGTTCAGTGAGAAACTGCACCAGCTATCACCAGTTTTGTTTATCTTGCTGTACGTCCTGTGACTGTTACTCCTCCCTCCCTTTGCTGTCCCAGTAAACTGTCCTTATCCCAACCCAGTGGGTTTGCCTTTCCTTTTTTCCCCCCTTTCTCCATCCCCACCCAAGACAGCAGCTGCCTGGTGCTCAGCTGCCAGCTGGGGCAAAGCTGTGACACCCAGAAGGGAGGGAGAGGCCTGCTGGGCCTAGGAGGGCCTTGTCCTGCCCTGCTGAGATCACCTGCGTGGCCATGATTAGGATAATAGCAATTAGACACCAAGAGACCATCTGTCCCAAGTGCAGATTGACCCCAGGAGTGTGCTGGGGTTGTGGGCAGTCCTGGACTGCTCTCCATCACCTATTTCAGGCTTTCAGGGCTCCCAGGGTGGGATAACTGCAAGCCCAGAGGCTGGGGACACAGGACACCAACATCCTCCTCGTGTGGCCCATGGTGTGTAGCTCTTCTGCAGTTTGGAGATGGAGATGTCTGGCTTTTTAGGGAAGGAAAAGATCTCTAATGGGCCTGGCACAGGCTGCCCAGGGAGGGGGTTGAGTCACCTTCTCTGGATGTGCTTAAAAAAAAGGTAGATGAGGTACTGAGGGGTATGGTTTAGCTTAGGATGGGAATGGTTGGACTTGATGATCTTAAAGGTCTTTTCCAACCTTGTGATTCTGTGATTAAGCTGCCCAGCACTGGTGGTTGGAATCTCCATGGGAAACATGCCTGTGACACACTGCCCTTCAGCCTGAACATGTCCCAGACAGCCCCAAAAGGGGCTTGATAGCTTCTCCTAGGAGATGATGGCCCAAATCTTGGCAAACTCATGACATCTGCCAGCCAAGCAGTGTGTCTTACCAGCTCCCCAGCAATGGCCTGTGACTGGCAGGAAGACATCTCTCCCCAACCATCAGGAGTGTCACTGGCAGCAGGCTGCAATTACTGCTGCTTCAACAGCTCCCTGGTGCTCATGAGCAAGCTGGCTTCACGTCACCCATCAGGCTGCCACACATCACCCATCAGGCTGCCACACCTAGGAGATACCAGCAGGATATAGCTGTGTCACCATGTGACTCAGGGCCACTGGTCTTTGTGTGAAGCTGGAGCTACTGACCTGAATCCAGGAGAGAACATCTTGGAAGCTGCTGGCTCCTGCTTCATTGCAACACTGAGAAGCTCTGGCAAGCCTTTGTGGGTTGCTGGCTGGTGGCTATGTGGGTCAGTGTCTCGGTGCTGAGTAACTCACTGCATGGGACTGAGTCACAAGGAGAGCAGGGAAAACTGCATGGGGAGCCTGGAGTTTTCTCCATCACTCCCTCCAGCTGCCACAGCTGACACCTCTTGACCCACAGGCAGCAAAGCTTGGAGCCTGGGGTGGATGGTGCCAGCAGCCTCAGGAATCCCACGTGCTCCTCTCTGCTCATGGCTGCCCTTGCTGAGACTGTGGGTGTTGGGGTAGAGAAGCTCCAACACCAGTGGAGCCCATCTCACCCACTCATGGCTTTGTCTTCATGACAGTGAGGTGGGCACCTCAAGATGCAAGGGAGTCCAGTCCCTCCTCTGCAGGATAACAAGATTGGTACAGAGGTTCTTCCCTTCCTGCATCATCCATCATCTTCCCAGCATCCCAGGTAGTACCACAGCACTGGAAAACAGAACTTGTGAGGACTTAGGAGATTCCCTTCCTGTACTCTGCCCTCTCCATAGCCTGGTCTGAGATACCTTCAGAGCATGTGGTACCAATTATGTGCATCTTTGGGACTTCAAAGGGGTCCTGCCAACCCCACCATCAGGCCAGGCCTGGCCACCCAGCATCAACACAATCCCAGCACCACAGTGCCCAGCACCCTGCAGTGGGCACAGGTACCTCTCCTGTGTGGCAGAGCACAGACTGCTGTCTCCCCCCAGAAGCTTCTCCCTCCCAGCACTCAGGGCACAATCTTCTCCCTCCTTTCCTTGGCCAGAGCAAGAAGAATATGACCAGCTCCAAGGGACATCCCTGGTCCTTGGGGTCTTGGTGTGGCCCTTCCCCTATGTGGCTCCAGCAAAGGCTTCTCTGACTCCAGAGAGTGGGTCCATCGGGATGGGGTGTCTGTCTGGCATGGGCACAGGCCCCCAAGATGTGTGGACAGACTGTGAGTAGTGAGAGCTGCCCTGGGGACATGACCAGAGCATCTCCAGGGAGGAGGAAAGGGTTTCTTTGGAGGGGAGGGGGTGGCAGTCTGCTACGATGGTGGCCTGAGGGAAGACAGCACAGAGAACCCCCAGCCCTGCAGGGCCTTGGAGAAGGGAGGGCACTTGCAGGGGGCTTGGGCACAGAGTCCCCAGACCCAGCCTTCATTTGCATGTGTGCTGATCAGGGAATTTCCCCATTTTTTCCGTCAGCAAGCAGCAGAACCTTCTGCACAGTGACCTTTGTCCCCACCCAGGGTGGGGCACCCATGGCAGCTGCCAAATGTCACTGTGGTGCCCCACTCCCCACAGGCAAGTCGAGGACCTGTCCCTCTGCACAGGGGCTGCAGTAGCACTCCCTGAGTTGTGGGCAGCCAGAGAAGGCAAAGGCAAGGGGTCTGGACCCTGCCCCCCAGCACCCACACACCAGGAAAGCCACCTTGCCACCCCTGACATGTCCCCCAGGCAGGGCAAGGTTCCCCTGTCCCCAGCCATCCCCTTGCATTGCTGGGGTGGGTGTCCAAGCAGACCCCTCTGCCCACCCTGCTGCCAGCCCAGGTGATAACACGCCACCCCACAGGAAGGGGAAGGCAGCAGCATCAGCCCTCCCATGTCTGATGGCAGATCTTGGCACACCCCCATTCCTGTGGGTGCTCAGCACCCCCCTGCATCAGGCCCTGGCTGCTGGGGCCAGGTGCTGCCCATGGATGCAGAAAGAGCAGCCCCTGGATGGGACAAGCTGCCTGCTTTGAAGGCACACTAAGGAGGGAACCAAGAGGTGCCATGTGGGAGATGTGGGGTGGGGATGTGGAGTGAGGGCAGGGGTCTCTGAACCCCTGCAGACTGGAAACCTGTGGCCCCCACCCCACCCCCATGGGACTCCCCATCCTGCCAGGGTGCCTTCAGGAGGTTCCTTGTGAGCAGGGCTGCCTACATACGACATTCCCTGGAGGTACCACAGCTTCTCCCACAGCTCCCAGCCAAGCTGTGCCCAGAGGTGCTCTCCCAGAGGGGGCTGTGACACCAGACTACCCTACAGCCAGCCTCAAAGCTCAGCAACTCTCAGGGAGTGGGGAGGTCCATCACCCCTACCCAGGAGGCCCCATCATCTCTAGCAGCACCCAAACACAAAGGGCCCATGTGCCAGCTCCTGCCTCGCTGCTTTCCAAGGAGATAAACCCTGATATTCCCAGTAAATGCAAATCAACCTGACTTTTGCTCCAAGACCTTGGCTGGTTGAGGCAGAGCATGGCCAGGAGCCAGCGCCGTGCCTCGCTCGGGCCTGCTTGGCATCTGGCCCTCCGCAGGCGGGTTATTTTCCACCAGCGTTCCCCTGGCACCCAGGTTTTGGCAGCAGGTGGGTTGTAGTTACAGGTCACCCAGGCTGCCTCTCCCTCTGCTGACACAAGAGGGGATGGCAGCCCAGGCACAGGCCGCTCAGCACAGGTCCTCTGCTTCCAAAAGCTCCCACAGGCCTTTCTCATGCTCCTCTGGACCCCCCAGTTCTGCTCTGCAGCCTGATGGAGTTTAACTGCCAGGTCTGCAGGAGCTGGGATTCCCTGAGAGCACGTAGGGATGTGAAGCACCCTGGAAGTGGCACTAGGAATTGGGGTGTGATAAGCCCTGTACCCTGCAGCACAGTGGTTTACATCAGTGCTGATCATAGAATCCCAGACTGGTCTGGGTTGGGAGGGACCCCAAGGGTCACAGAGCTCCAACCCCCTGCCACAGGCAGGGACACCAACCTCAGGCCTGGAGCTACACAAGGTTGCCCAGGGCCCCATCCAACCTGGCCTTGAGCACCCCCAGGGACGGGGCACCCACCCCCTCTCTGGGCAGCCTGTTCCAGCACTGATGTCCCCCAGGACTATGAGTGGGTGCTGTCACCCCAAACCCAAGCTCCTCACAGCTCTGAAGCCCCCAGCTGCAGCGTGGCACTGGTGGAGCTGGAGGACACAACAGCAAGGGAGCTTCCCTTTTCCAGCAGCAGGGAAAAATGGGGGAGTTACTTGAGCTGGGGGGGGCTGAACTGAGGCAGGTGAAGAAACCAAATACCTCAACCAGCAAAAAAAGAAGGTAGGAGGCTTGAAAATGGTTTCTTTTCCACCTTAAACTTCTGACCAAGCTGCATTTTTGCATTTGTGAGTCCATGTATATTTAAGGGCAACTCTGGGGTGGAACACCCCAGAGTTGCCCTTAAATATACATGGACTCACCCTCCAACACAGGGGCCAAGTTCAGGGCCTCCCCAAAGTGGCCTCTCACTGCTTCAAGACCACCACTTACTTCATTCCTTGGGAAAACACTGCTTTTGCCCTAAGCTGAACTTGCCTTGGGTTCTCACTTCCTTCCCTGCACATAACCATGAGCACCACACTGCAAAGCCAGAGCCGCAGCCCCTGCTCACAGCTGCATCCGATGCTGTAGCGCCAACCCACAAGAGCTCCTGGATGTCCCCATCACAGCCCCTCTGAGGAAGCCCTGGGGAACTTGCCTCCTGCTGCGGCTCCAGGAAAATCCCATCTGTCCTTTTGATTTCCCTGCTGTAGGATGGGGGGGGTTGAACGCTCATGTCACACTTGAAAACCAGTGCTTACTGGGAAAGCAGCCAGCGGGGAGCAGCGCCAGCATCCTGTAGGCATCCGGGAAGGCCACGGGGTGCAGGTTTGCTCCAGTGGTGCAGGCTGCAGCGAGCTCAGCCCAACCTGACCGTGGTGTGATGATGGGAGAGGCTTTTCACAAGCTCTGGGGAGGAGGTGCCAGGAGCAGGGGGCGGGAGAGCCGCTGGCTTCAAAGCCCTTCTGCATGCAGCCGGCTGGCACCTGCTGTGCTGAGGAGAACTGGTCAAACATCAAACATCACGTCATGGGGCTGGAAGAATCCCAGACACAGATCCAGCCTGGGAGAGGAGCTCCTGGAGAGCAGCCCTGTGAGAAGGACCTGGGGATTCTGGTGGATGAGAAACTCCCCATGAGCCAGCAGTGGCTCTGGCAGCTGGGAAGGGAGATGGGATCCTGGGCTCCATCAGCAGAGGGGTGGCAGCAGGGACAGGGAGGGGATTGTCCCTCTCTGCTCTGCCCTCCTGAGGCCCCAGCTGGATCCTGTGTCCAGAGCTGGGGCCCAACACAAGGAAGATGTGGGGCTGTTGGAGAGGGGTCAGAGGAGCCACGGAGATGCTCAGAGGGCTGGAGCAGCTCCCCTCTGGAGAGAGGCTGAGGGAGCTGGGCTGGGTCAGCCTGGAGAAGAGAAGGCTGTGGGGGGACCTCATTGCAGCCTGCCAGTGCCTGAAGGGAGCAGAGGAACAGGAGGGGGATCAGCTTGTTCAAGGGCAGAGACTGGCAGGACAAGGGGGATGGAGTGAAGCTGGAGGAGGGAAGGGTGAGAGGAGAGATTGGGGGGAAGTTCTGTACAGAGAGAGTGGTGAGGGGCTGGAACAGGCTGCCCAGAGAGGGGGTGGGAGCAGCCACACTCAGACTCCATTCCATCCCTGATTTTTTTTCATTAATGAGAATAATCTTTTCCTTAAATCAGTATAAATGTCAGACCCCCCAAAGGCTTCTTCAGCCTGCCTCCTGGTGAGCTTTGATGAGCTCCTTAGGGCTACCACGAGCTTCCTCTGAGAGCACATAGCAGAAGCAGATGTGTCTTGGATGCCTTACCTTCATGCTGAGCTGCTCCAGAGCCCTGCCATTGCATGTGCCCCACACTGTGGACCTCTTCCATCTGTGCTGGCTGAGTGACTCAGGGCAAACGAGGCCAAAATACCCCGTGAGAGGAGAGTTTTGTTTCCACCAAACAGGCCGGGCTGCATGGAGCCAGGCAGCAGCAGGGCTGGTACACACCTGTTTGCTGCTACAGAATGTGGTTCCTTGGAAAAAAGGGGAGAGGGCAGGGAGGGGACATGGTAAACACAGGCAGCTGGTGCAGGCAGAATCACAGAATCCCAGACTGGGCTGGGTTGGAAGGGACCCCGAGGATCACAGAGCTCCAACCCCCTGCCACAGGCAGGGACACCAACCTCAGGCCTGGAGCTACACAAGGTTGCCCAGGGCCCCACCCTTCCAGGGACACCCTTCCAGGAACACCCCCAGACACGGGGCATCCACCACCTCTCTGGGCAGCCCCTTCCAGCCCCTCACCACTCTCTCTGCAAAGAACTTCCCCCAATCTCTCCTCTCACCCTTCCCTCCTCCAGCTTCACTCCATCCCCCTTGTCCTGCCAGTCTCTGCCCTTGAACAAGCTGATTCCCCTCCTGTTCCTCTGCTCCCTTCAGGCACTGGCAGGCTGCAATGAGGTCCCCCCACAGCCTTCTCTTCTCCAGGCTGACCCAGCCCAGCTCCCTCAGCCTCTCTCCAGAGGGGAGCTGCTCTAGCCCTCTGAGCATCTCTGTGCCCTGCATCTCAGCCCTGCCCCTGCATGGAGCAATTCTTCTCCCCAGCAGTCCCAAGGCCAGGGAACAATGTCATATGGACTGTGACCAGGCACAGCTCACCCTGCTGGGCTCCTTCATGAAGGGGATGCTGGAGCATGAGAGGGGGAGGACACTCTGGCTTCCTGTGGAGGTAGGAAGGGAGTCAGAGAAACTCCTCCACATTGGGGGAGGGGGTCTCAGCTGGCACAGGTGCTGCCCACTCACACGCCCTGGTGTCTTGGTGATGGACCCCCACTATCCCCTCCAGCCAGGGAGTGACTGTGCAGCAATGGGATCAGACATGGCATCTCCCTCCTGAACACCAGCCCAGGTGTTGAGGAGCACCTTGTGATGGGATAGATCCCTGGGGATGGGAGCATCCCTTCAGACTGGAGTGAAGCTGGAGGAGAGAAGGTTTAGAGGAGATATTAGGGGGAAGTTCTTTGCAGAGAGAGTGGTGAGGGGCTGGAACAGGCTGCCCAGAGAGGGGGTGGGTGCCCCGTCCCTGGGGGTGTCCAAGGCCAGGTTGGATGGGGCCCTGGGCAACCTTGTGTAGCTCCAGGTCTGAGGTTGGTGTTCCTCCCCAGCATCCAGAGAGCTGTGCTGGGACACAGTGGACACGTGGATGGGAGGTGAAGTGGATGGCTTCATAACAGCCCCTGGCTGCAGCAGAACAGTCTTGCTCCAAAAGAACAGCTTCAAAAAGCCCCCAAAAGCATTTGGGGTGGTACAGTGCTGGCTCAGAAACACTTCTGCCCCTTTTCTATCAGATTCTTTTGAATTTGTTCCTGAGGGAGCTGCCACCATGGGCCCCAGGGTGGGGAGATGCAGCTGGGATGGGATTGTTCTGCAGACTTGGCCAAAACTTGGAGGGTTGAACAAAGTATCTGGAAGAAGAGATTCAGGAAGAAACCGCCCCTGGTTGTCAGTGGAAGGTTTTGGCTGATAAAGTACCTCCAAGGAGATGTCTCCAAACCCAAACACACACTCATCTCCTGAGAAACAACCTCAACACACCCATGAATCTGGGTTGGAGAAGATACATGGGCCTTTCCTGAATGGTCTCCAGGGCTGCTGGCTGGGAGCTCCTGGATGAAGCATCTCAAAGAGGCTGCTTGGGCAGTGATTCCCAGATCCTGCCTGAGGTCACTCCCATGCCAGTGAAGTGTCACCTTGCCCTAGTGAACTCTGCTGCTGTCTCCAGGCAGCTCCATGACACACCCAGCCATTGTGCAAGGGCCATGAAATGAGGCTAAAAATAGCTCACTCTCCTTGCAGGAAAACACCTTGCTGCCTTGCACCAGGGCCAGGAGGGTGCTGGGTGCCAGCATCCTGCCAGGAGCTGCATCCATCCTGACTGGTGAAGGAGCACATGGAGGGCTCCCTCCTCCAAGCCAATGTGGGCACCAAGGAAAGACCTCCTGGCCCATGCTCCTGCTTCAAGCCCTGCCTGGTGGGACTGTGTCCAGAGCTGGGGCCCAACACAAGGAAGATGTGGGGCTGTTGGAGAGGGGTCAGAGGAGCCACGGAGATGCTCAGAGGGCTGGAGCAGCTCCCCTCTGGAGAGAGGCTGAGGGAGCTGGGCTGGGTCAGCCTGGAGAAGAGAAGGCTGTGGGGGGACCTCATTGCAGCCTGCCAGTACCAGCCAGTCTGGGCTGGTGCTGTGGGAGAGCCAGCCTGGGCTTGCCCAGAGTGGAAGCTGCAGGATGCCAGGGAGGAGCCATCAGGTGGATGGAGATGCCTCCATGGCCCTGTAACAACACAGCAGGGAGGGCAGGAGACAGGTGCCATGCTGCAGGTTGGGCATGTCTCCCACCTCCCTGCACCTTGCCTGGCTTTGCACCACATGCTGTGGGGCCAGCCCAGGTTCTGGGGAGCACCCTGTGATGGGATAGATCCCTGGGGATGGGAGCATCCCTTCAGACTGGAGTGAAGCTGGAGGAGGGAAGGGTTGGGTGAGATATTGGGGGGAAGTTCTGTGCAGAGAGAGTGGTGAGGGGCTGGAACAGGCTGCCCAGAGAGGGGGTGGGTGCCCCGTGTCTGGGGGTGTTCAAGGCCAGGTTGGATGGGGCCCTGGGCAACCTTGTGTAGCTCCAGGCCTGAGGTTGGTGTCCCTGCCTGTGGCAGGGGGTTGGAGCTCTGTGACCCTTGGGGTCCCTTCCACCCAGCCCAATCTGGGATTCTGTGATCCTGCTGTTGCAAAGGGAAACTGGGAGAGCCCCAAGGCTGGGATGGGCCCTGCACAGGCACCACCAAGACCCATGCTCCAGCCCTGGAGGTGTCTGTGGACCATGACTGCCAACTGCTTCCCTGCTCTGAGACCCATCAGCCCAGTCACCGTCCTGGGGTCCCTTCCAACCCAGCCCAGGCTGGGACTCTGTGATTCTACACAGCTCACCCTGAAGCCAGCCCGAGCAGGATGCTGGGTGTTGTTGGGGATGCCAGAAGATGCCGAGTGGGATGTCGGGAGTTGCCGGCGGGTACCAGAGGATGCCGAGCGGCCCTGCCTGGGCTCTGGCGCATCTCGGCAGAGCTTGGCAGCCGCCCCGGCGCGGTGGGTGACCAGCAGAGGGCTCGGCTCTCCCCAGCGCGGCTTTTATCCTGCCTAGAGCTCTGCAGAGAGCCCAGAGCAGCGGTGGGAGCCAGACAGAGCGCCTGCTCCTCCAGACCCGCACCCCGCTCCCCCTGTGTTTGGGGCTGCTCCATCTCCAGCCACAGGTTTTCTCCGGACCATGCCTCCTCCACCTCCGCTTGTCCCGCTGCTGCTGCTGCTGCTGCTGCTGCTGGCCCCGGGGGCTGTGTGGGTGCAAGGCAGCGCTCAGCATCCCGGGGAAGGCAGCACCCACCGTGCCCAGGCTGCGGATGGAGGTAGGACTGTGCCAGCGATGCCCAGGGGTGGTGCAGAGGTGCAGGTGCTGAGGGGGAGGCTGCGCCGAGGGACGGAGGAGGACTCCAAGTCGGTGCAGCAGTACGTGCCGGGGGTGCGGGTGGAGTTCCCCCGGCCTCTCAACTCTGCCAGCCTGCACCCAACCAAGGCCCTGCTGCCAGCCAGCACCCACCCGTCCGAGCAGCAACCAGGGGTCCCTACAGAGGGGGAAGGGGCAGACCCTCGAGCCAACCTCACCACCGTGTCGGACAGGCGGCTGCAGGTGCAGAACCCCCTGTACCCCGTGACTGAGCACTCGTACAGCGCCTACGCCGTCATGTTCCTGGCCCTGCTGGTGTTTGCCGTGGGCATCATCGGGAACCTCTCTGTCATGTGCATTGTCTGGCACAACTACTACATGAAGAGTGCCTGGAACTCCATCCTGGCCAGCCTGGCTTTCTGGGACTTCCTCATCCTCTTCTTTTGCCTGCCCGTGGTCATCTTCAATGAGATCACCAAGAAGAGGTTGCTGGGGGACGTGTCCTGCCGCATCGTGCCTTTCATGGAGGTAAGGGGCTGCACAGGGCTTTGGAAGGCTTGAGGACTCATCTCCTCTCTGCTGTCTTGCTTTGCTGGCAGTTCGTGCTGCCCATGGCCTGGCACAAGGGCTGTGTGCCCCAGAAACCCCCATCATGGGTCATGGCAAGGAGCTGAGGGATGGTCCAAATATTCACCTTCCCTTGGCTTCTGTCCTGGGCTGGTCCTCAGGCTCTGCAGCCACCAACAACCCTGCCAGGGCTGGGAAGAACTCAGGAAACCATGTGTTGTCCAGCCACCATGGGGACTGCTGTCTGTGGGGTCCTTCTGTCTGTCTGTCCCTGTCGCAGCCCCACAGTCCCCAGTCTGATGGCCCAGCACTAGCTGTGGTGGGCCACTGAGGATGGTTCCAGGGCAGCACCAGGGTTGGAGAGCCCAGGGCTTATGTTTGGGGACCTGAGATCTTTGCTTGTCCTCAAGCCTCACTCATGATGGGCTGGTCATCTCTAGGTTGAGCTGGGTGCCCGCTGAGAAGGCTACAGGGTGATATGGGAAGGCACAATGAGCAGAAACACCCTAGATGGCATGGCTTTGTGTGGTCATCCTCTTGTGTTGAAAGCTTCCCCACACTGTGGGGTATCTCCCAGCCTATAGGGATGGCTGGGACCAGGCTGCTCCCTTCCCTGCCCATGTGTGACAGACAGGTGCAGCCTGCCTGTATGGGGCTCCAAAGCCTGGCTTATTGAAGGAGGGTGTGAAACCAAGATTGGAAGGGATCAGAGACAGTGTCAGGTCCCTGAAGATCCTCTCAGGCTTGGTCAGGTCAGGCCAGATGGAGTTCAGAACCTGCCCATCCCACCAAGCATCTGCTTCCACAGTCAGTGCCCCAGGCACAACACAGCACGAGGTGAGGGCACAGCTTGTGTTTAAGGTCCTAGGAGACCCTTGCTCTTTCCCAACCTGGTCAGGTTGGCACCCTGTGGCACCCATGCCCAGACCAACCCTGCCCCTCCCAGGGCTGTCACTGTGCTGAGTGGGACCTGGCCATCTGTCACTGCCAGACCTGCCTGTGGCCATCACCAGGACTCAGACCTGCTCAGAGGACACCTGGAGGGGACAGAGAGCAGCCCTTGGTACTCAGGTGGGGAAAGCTGGTGGCTGTAGGGACCTCAGTCATTACTGGGAAAGAAATGACCCCAAGACATTGACATGTCCCATCACAATCCTCTCCCCAGCATCCCTCTCCCTGGTCCAGCATCTGCAGGAACCCTGGGGCTCCTTGGCCATGTCCCTGCAGAGCATCCCTGGGGTGGCACCTCCAGGTGCTGGGACTCAGCAGCACCAGGCTGCCCCTGGGACACTTCCATGCCCAAAGGAGGCAGGAAGGATGATGGGATGGTGAGGCTGAAGGGTGTACTGCATGGAACAGCCCTGGGGAGGCACGGTCCACCCAGGAAGCTACTCCTACACTGCCACTCCAGCTGCCAATCCTGCCCTGTCCCCTTCCCTTGGGGTCCCAGAGAAAGGGCAGAAAGGGGCTTCAGGGCTCCTCTGTTCACATGGGACCAAGCACCAGGGTCCCTTCTGCCTGGGTGGAACAGCACAGCCAGCCCAGAGCTAAATCCCCAGCAAAGGGCCAGCTGATGGGGATGAGTCTGCAGCCCAGGAATTAACATCCAGCCTTTCTGTAGGGGCTGTGCACATGCTCCAGGCTGCTGGGTGAACTCAGCTTTGTGGCTCCTCAGATGCTCTGTGGGAGTGGCACGAAGCCTGGGTTTTGGAGCAGAAATGACTCTGGTGATGGGCACCCTGCAGGGATGTGCCTGGGGTGACCAGTGCATCCCTGCCAGGGCACTGCTGAAGGATGCTCTGCCAGGGCCAAGGGGACCAAGGAGAGGCAGAGGAACCTGTGGGATGATAGGGGGGCAGAAGAGATGCAACAGCACAGCAGCACTGGGAGGGCTGAAGTGCTCCTCAGGGAGCTGGGCAGGTACACTGGGTGCTGGGTGTGGGGCAAAGCAGTGGTGCTGGGTGATCAGGATGGCTCTGGGTGCTGGTTGTGGGGCAAAGCAGTGGTGCTGGGTGCTCAGGATGGTTCTGGACGCTGGTTGTGGGGTAAAGCAGCGGTGCTGGGTGCTCAGGGTGGCTCTGGGTGCTGGCTGTGGGGCAAAACAGGGGTGATGGGTGCTCAAGGTGGCTCTGGGTGCTGGTTGTGGGGTAAAGCAGGGGTGCTGGGTGCTCAAGGTGGCTCTGGGTGCTGGTTGTGGGGTAAAGCAGGGGTGCTGGGTGCTCAAGGTGGCTCTGGGTGCTGGTTGTGGGGCAAAACAGGGGTGATGGGTGCTCAAGGTGGCTCTGGGTGCTGGTTGTGGGGTAAAGCAGGGGTGCTGGGTGCTCAGGGTGGCTCTGGCCATTGGGCAGAGGAACTGGGACACGAGCTGCCTGGCTGAGCTGTGCAGGATGGTGATGCTGGGCCGGTGCCCTGATGCTGTGTCAGGGGGAACGCTGCTGTGCCAGACCTGCTTGCATCATGCAGACCTCCAGGAGGTTTCCTGAGTGCTGGGAAGGTCCTTCAGGACTGGGTGATGTTTGATGCCTTCATGATGCCAGGAACAGCCACAGGGCTGGGGGTCACCAGCATGTGAGTCGGGGGGGTGAGGGTGCTGGGAGTGTGAATGCTGATTGTGACCCTCAGTGCCTTGCCAGCCCTCCCAGAGCCACCTCAGGTCCTCTGCCTCCTTTGGCCTCTTCTCTTTGGCAGTTGGGATGTTTTTCCTGCCATTCTCAATGCAGCGGAAATTGCCCCAAGCTGATTTGGGACAACAGCCCCTTCAGCTCCTTCTGCCTGCCCAGGAAGTGCTGAGCAGCACAGTGACCTGGGAGAGCTGGGGGGGCCCTCAGGGACCCTGGGAAGGTTCTGGTGGGTGTGATGATGCCTGCTTTTCCTCTCCAAAAGAGAGGAAGAGTCTGAGGGACAATCCTGCTATTCCCACCGTGGCTGGATGAGACAGACAGACAGTTCTCCAGCAAAGCCTCTCCCTGTGCAGAAGAGGCATCTGAGCAGGGACAAGTGGGACAAGGGACATGTGTGTCCACTGGAGTTGCAGAAAAGTGTCTCCAACCCTGGGATGTAGCCACAGGCTGTGACCCCTCTAAAACTTTGGAGGAAGGGGAAGGGGTCTGGAGCATCTCCCCTGTGAGGAAAGGCTGAGAGAGCTGGGGCTGTTCAGCTTGGAGAGAAGAAGACTGAGGGGGGACCTAATCAATGTTTATCAATATCTGAAGGATGGGGTGCAGGGGGAATTGGCCAGCCCCTTTTCAGTGTCTGTGGGGACAGGACAAGGGGCAATGGCTGCAAATTGGAGCACAGGAAGTTCCACAGCAACCTGGGGAGGAACTTTTCCCCAGTGAGGGTGAGGGAGCCCTGGGACAGGCTGCCCAGGGGGTGTGGAGTCTCCTTCTCTGGAGAGATTCCAGCCCCGTCTGGACACCGACCTGTGCAGTATGAGCTGGGGAGCTGCTTTGGCAGGGGGTTGGACCCCAGGAGCTCTGGGGGTCCCTTCCAACCCCTACAGCTCTGTGATTCTGTATATCTTGGGTAGCCAGGGGTTTGCCACCAGCCTGGTAAAGCCCAACTCCCCTGTGCCATCCCTGTTCTTACAGCCTCTTCCCTCTTGCCAGGTGTCATCGCTGGGTGTCACCACCTTCAGCCTCTGCGCCCTGGGCATCGACAGGTTCCACGCAGCCACCAGTCCCCAGGCCAGTGCCCGTCCCATTGAGCAGTGCCAGTCCATCATTGCCAAGCTGGCTGTCATCTGGGTGGGTTCCATGATGCTCTCAGTGCCTGAGATCCTGCTCTGGCAGCTGGCACAGGACACATCACCCGTGTCCGGCGTGGTGACCGAGTACTGCACCATGAAACCCTCCCCCAACCTGCCCGAGTCCATCTACTCCCTGGTGCTCACCTACCAGAACGCCCGCATGTGGTGGTACTTTGGGTGCTACTTCTGCCTGCCCATCCTCTTCACCATCAGCTGCCAGCTGGTGACACGCAGGGTCAGTGGCACCCAGAAGAAGAGCGAGTGCCGGGCCACCAAGCACAGCCAGTGTGAGAGCCACCTGAACTGCACCATCATCGGGCTGACCATCATCTACGGGCTCTGCACCACCCCAGAGAACGTCTGCAACATCGTGGTGGCCTACATGTCCCCTGACATGTCCAAACAGACCTTGGACCTGCTCAACCTCATCAACCAGTTCTTCCTATTCTTCAAGTGCTCGGTGACGCCCGTCCTGCTGCTGTGTCTTTGCAGACCCCTGGGCCAGGCCTTCATGGACTGCTGCTGCTGCTGCTGTGAGGGCTGTGGGCCTGACACAGCCTCCAGTGAGGGCAGTGCTGACAGCAAGCTCAAAACGGAGATGTCCTCCTCCATCTTTTTTGACAAGCCCCGGGAGTCCCCTCCACCCCTCCTCACCCTTGGGACCCCTTGCTAAGTGCCACTGGGGAGCTGTAGAGATCGATCCACCACTTCCTCCCAAGACCAAATGTTGTTTTGCCATTAGTGTCCATGTCTGGACTCGGAGCAAGGAGAAGAGACAGCTCAAGGGGGCTGCACCATGGGCTTCAAACCCCACGCTGGGCCAGTGGGGCTTGGAACACCAGTCCCTGTGGCTTAATTGGCAGCCTTCTTGCCCCTGCCCAAAGGCTGGAAGGACATCAGCACCCTCCCATCCTGGCTGCCTGGCCAGGCTCAGCGGGGTTGCTGCTCTGGTGATGGAGTTGTTCCAGAAAGATCCCATCTGAAACTCTGGAGGGTTTCCATGGTGGCTTGTAGAGGACATAGCAAACAAACTGCCCTCATCCTGTCCCATCCCCTCCTGTCAGCCCCTTCCACAGTAGTAGAAAGTCCCAGTGACTGTATCCCACCAGATCCAAGCAGTGCCCTGTAAGAGCTCAATAAACCAGTAACCTAGAGCAGCCTGTGCATGCAGCCATCCAGCACCAAGAGCCAGTGCCTGGGGCTTGTTTGGCTCCTCCCTAAAATCTAAGGGGGGGATCTGGGGTGGGGGTGTACAAGGGCAGGTGAGGCAGCACCCCAGGGTGATGGGGAAAGGCCCCTCTGCCCTCTGGGGTGATGCTGAGGGAGCTGGTGCCAGGCCAGGTCCTGGAAGGGTCTCCTCCAAAGCATCAGGCTTGGAGTGGTTTGTAGGACTCAAACTGATCCCAGTAAAGTCCAGCTTAGCCCAGCACTAGGCTGAGGTGCTCCACAGCCTGAAAGGCACCTGGTTGTCTATCCACACCCCACAGAGCCAAGGTTCTGATGCTGCACAGTGCTGTCATGCAGTGCTGGGGCTGGGAGGCCCTGTGGGACCACCTCCCACCCCCCCCCAGCACCCTTTGGGGGGCACGTATCATCCAAACAGCCCTGTGCAGCGCTCCTGGCCTTCATTCACCTGCCCATCATGGGGACAGAACTGTCCCAGTGATGGTTTAAGGGCAGTGGGGGGTTCCATGCCCCATATCCACCCCCCTGCCTCAGGCTCCTGCCCCATATCCACCCCCTGCCTCAGGCTCCTGCCCCATATCCACCCCCTCCCCCAGACTCCTGCCCCATATCCATCCCCTGCCCCATATCCACCCCCTGCCCCATATCCACCCCCTGCCCCAGGCTCCTGCCCCACATCCACCCCCTGCCCCATATCCATCCCCTGCCCCAGGCTCCTGCCCCATATCCATCCCCTGCCCCAGGCTCCTGCCACATATCCACCCCCTGCCCCATATCCACCCCCTGCCCCATATCCACCCCCTGCCCCATATCCACCCCCTAACCCAGGCTCCTGCCCCATATCCACCCCCTGCCCCATATCCACCCCCTGCCCCAGGCTCCTGCCCCATATCCACCCCCTGCCCCATATCCACCCCCTGCCCCATATCCACCCCCTGCCCCAGGCTCCTGCCCCTAAGGCGGGGTGTCCCTCAGCATGTCGGGCGGTGGATGGGGCTGGGACAGGCCCGTGTGCCCCAGCTTGTTAAGGGCTCCTTGTGCTGCCGCTGGCGCCCGCCCCAGCCTGCGAAATGCCGGGGCGAGGGAGACGGTTGCTACGGCTGGGTGAATGCGAGGGGCTCACTGAGCCCTTTGTGCGGCCCGGCCGCCACCGGCCTTTGCTTTCTCAGCCCTGTTTCCAAGGAAACAAAAGCCCCAGTTTTCTTCCCAGAGCACAAAAACGGGCTTTTCCTTTCCTCCTCCCCCTTCCTCCCCCCTCCCCCTCCCCTCCATCCATCCCCTCCAGCCATCCATCCATCCTCTCCATCCACCCCCTCCATCCACCCCTCCATCCACCCCCTCCATCCATCCATCCATCCATCCATCCATCCATCCATCCATCCATCCATCCATCCATCCCCTCCATCCCCCCCCTCCATCCATCCATCCATCCATCCATCCATCCATCCATCCATCCATCCATCCATCCATCCCCTCCATCCACCCCATCCATCCATCCATCCATCCATCCATCCATCCCTCCATCCATCCATCCATCCATCCATCCATCCATCCATCCATCCATCCATCCCTCCATCCATCCATCCATCCATCCATCCATCCATCCATCCATCCCTCCATCCCTCATCCCTCTGGACCCCGAAGTTGGGGAGCAGGGAGGAGGGGGTCGGCTCCTGCTGTGGGGCTGTGTGGGGCTGGCAGGGGGATGCTGAGCCCCTGCTGCCCCTGTGCGCTCACCCCTCTGCCTCCCGGGAGCCGCTGGGGGCTGGGCTGGGGGGGCTGGGGGGGGTCAGGGGCGGTGGGGGGAGGGGAGCCCTGCTGCTCTCATGGTCTCTCTCCGTGCCGCTCCGTCCTGAGCCCGGGCCAAGGGCGGACAAAGCCGGGCTTGTTGCTGAGCCCTTCGGGGCCGGGTGCGTGGGGGGAGGGAGGGAAGGGGGGGGGAAGGGAAGAGGGACACACTGGGGGCAGGGAGGGCACGAGCAGCATCACTGCAGGGTGAGAACCCAGCGCCGGGTCCCCAGGGGGCACAGAGGGTAACCCTGGGGGATCACACCTGGACAGAGGTGGCCTCGCCAGCACACACACCCCCCCACCCCGGAGGGGGCAGGGGACAAGGAGAGGGAGCAGCCCCCCTGCAGCAGCTGGGCTCCAAACCCAGCATGGGACAAGGCCCTGCAGTGTGGGGGCAGGGGAAGGTTCAGCAGCAGGGATGGTCACTGTCCTGCCCCTTACCCCCCATCCTGCCCCTTACCCCTCATCCTGCCCCTTACCCCCCATCCTGCTCCTTACCCCCCCTCCTGCCCCTTACCCCCCATCCTGCCCGTTACCCCCCCATCCTGCCCCTTACCCACCCATTCTGCCCCTTACCCCCAAAACCTGCCTGCTACCCCCCAATCCTGCCCCTTACCCCCCATCCTGCCCCTTACCCCCCCATCCTGCCTGTTACCCCTCCATCCTGTTACCCCTCCATCCTGCCCATTACACCTCCATCCTCCCCCTTACCCCCCATCCTGCCCCTTACCCCCAAAACCTGCCTGCTACCCCCCCATCCTGCCACTTACCCCCCCATCCTACCCATTACCCCCCCATCCTGCCTACTAACCCCCAAAACCTGCCCAGAACCCCCCCATCCTGCCCAGGAACCCCCATCCTGCCCCTTACCCCTCATCCTGCCCCTTACCTCCCATCCTGCCCCTTACCCCTCATCCTGCCCCTTACCCCCAAAACCTGCCTGCTACCCCCCATCCTGCCACTTACCCCCCATCCTACCCTTACCCCCCCATCCTGCCTACTAGCCCCCATCCTGCCCCTTACCCCCAAAACCTGCCCAGAACCCCCCCATCCTGCCCAGGAACCCCCATCCTGCCCCTTACCCCCCATCCTGCTACCCCCCCATCCTGCCCATTACCCCCCCATCCTGCCCCTTACCCCCAAAACCTGCCCAGAACCCCCCCATCCTGCCCAGGAACCCCCATCCTGCCCCTTACCCCTCCATCCTGCCCCTTACCCCCCATCCTGCCCCTTACCCCCAAAACCTGCCTGCTACCCCCCCATCCTGCCACTTACCTCCCCATCCTGCCCCTTACCTCCCCATCCTGCCCCTTACCCCTCATCCTGCCCCTTACCCCCAAAACCTGCCTGTTACCCCCTCATCCTGCCCAGGACCCCCCCCATCCTGCCCCTTACCCCCCATCCTGCCCATGCAGGTGTCTGGTGTTACCTGAGGGGGGGGACACACACACAGGACCCTCCTCCCCTAACCCTGTGCTCCAAGCCAGGAGCCCAGCACTGAGGTAGGTGGAGGGGGAAGGGGGGGGGAAGGAGAGGTAAGGAAGCAAGGTGACAGCACCCACCACACCCCCCCCAACACAAAATTGTTAATTTATTATTAGGAGGCAATAAAATTGTACAGTTACAAGAATCCTTTCCCAACAGAGGTAAAACCCAAGCCAAAATAGCTCTTAAAAAAAAAAAGGGGGAGGGGGGGGGGAGATTTGGGGGGTGTGGGGGGGGATGGGACAAACACTTTACAAGACTTTAAATTAAAGAAAAGAGAAAGAAAACCTCTCTTTGTGCAATTCTGCAAAAAACAAGAACAGAAGAGAAAGCCCCAGCCTCAGCACCCTGCTGCTGAGCAGAGGAAGGGGTAGCAAGAGGGACCCTGCAATCCCCCCACCCACCCTTGGGCCACCAGCACCCCATCCCTCAGCCCTAAGATGGGGAGAGGCAGCTGCTTCTCCCTGTGCCACTGAGCTGACCCAGCTTTGCACCCACCCTGCTGATGCAGTGCATCCCCCCCCACCCAGCCCAGCTAAATCCATCCCCCTCCCCCCCAAACTGGCCTCAATCAAGCTGGCCAGGCCCCCAGGCTGTGCCTGCAGAGACCCAGCAACTCATCACATGTCACAGATAGGCAAAGTCTTCTTGATTCCCCCCCCCAAATCTCCTCTTGCCCCCTCCCCACATGCACATCAGCACCCCAGCCCTGTGCTCAGCTGCTCCTCTGCTGGGGGTCAGCAACAGAACCAGGGCACATGGAGCAGGGCACATGCTGGGCACAACCCCTACACCCCCCACCTCAGTGTCTCCCCTGGCATGGTCACCCCTGCCTGATGTCCTGCCCCCTCCCTGGCACCCCTGCCTGATGTCCTGCCCCCCTCCCTGGCACCCCTGCCTGATGCCGTGCCCCCACTCTGTGGCACCCCTGCCTGATGTCCTGCCCCCCTCCCTGGCACCCCTGCCTGATGCCCTGCCCCCCTCCCTGGCACCCCTGCCTGATGCCGTGCCCCCCCTCCCTGGCACCCCTGCCTGATGTCTTTGGGGGGCACACAGGGAGCCAGTGCAGCCCAAGCAGCCACACAGGCATCTCCAGGGCAGGGAGGGGGCAGGAGCATCGCTGCCCCCAGCCCCTCTGCATGCTGCTGTGAAGCTCAGGGCTGGGCAGAGGGGCAGGATTTGGCCCTGGGGTAAGGGTTGGAGGGGGGAGGAAGAAGTGAGGCAGAGGGATGAGCAGCCCAGGGTGGCAGGAGGGCTTGGGGCAGGGGCACAGCAGCTGGTGCTGGGGAGGGAGGCTGGCTGCAGTGGCTCATGATTAATCCCAGCCCCCATGAAGGGCTGAGGAGTCCTTTGGGGGTGGCATCACCTCCCTCCAAACCCTGCCTGGGGTTTGGACACCCCTGCAAGGGGTGTTACACATCCATGCTGACATAGCTGGGATGCTCCCTGCCCAGGGATGCAGGCAGGCCACTCATGGAAGGGATACAGGGAGCAGCAGGGGACTTGCCCACAGCCTGGCACAGCCCCAATCCCCAAGGGGCAGCCTTCTACCACCATCCTCATCATACTTCCAGCACTGACTTTCAGCTGGCCTTGGGGAGCTCACAGCCTTCCTACCAGTCACAGGGCCCAGTTTAGTAACAGCTCTACCACTTAAATTAAAAAAATTAAAATATATATACATATATATATATACTGTATACACAGACAACAACAGAACAGTGCCAAGGGGGGGGAAGAGACAGACAGAGGACAGGGCAGTCAGACATTTTCTTTACAATAAAAACAAGGGCTCCACCTCAATGAGAGCAGAGTCTGGGGTCCCCTAAAAATACCCATCTAGAGAGAGCTGGAGGGACAGAGCAGGAGAGAGAAGGGGGAATGGGCTTGTACAATGGCATCTTCCCAGTGTGAGCTGTGGTCTTGCAGGATCTCAGCTTCTCCTGGACTTTGAGTGCTGGATAAGCCACTGTAGGGTGATGTCTGTGGAGGGAAGAAGGGGATACTTAGAGCCTCTCCCTCCAGTTGTCACCTCTTCCTGTGTTTGGGCAAACAGCCTGGGCAGGTGTGTATGGGTTGTGGCCGCCACTGAGCCCTGTGCTGGTGTTGCAGTTTGTGTGGCTGTGCTGCTTCAGAGGCTGTTGTAAGCTGCAGTTCCAGCTTTCTGCAGGCCCCAGGTTTTGAAAACATGGTCAATTCAAGGCCAAATTCCAGGCTGGGCCTATCAGAGCTGCTCACAGCACCTCTGGGAATCACAGTGAGGAGAAGAAACCTGCTGGCAGGGGCACTTTGCCACTGGGGCTGAGGGAGAAGATGGAACAAGCTGCACAGACACCAAGGCCAGGCCCAAAGGAGGGGGGAAGACTGTGGAAAGAGAGTTTCCCTGGCAGCTCGTGGTGAGCCCATGGTGAAACGGGTGTCCCCTCACAGCCCATGGGTGAGGACAGGGAGCAGAGACACCTACACCCTGTGCAGATTGATCCACACCTCAGCAGGTTTGCTGGGGGACTTGTGACTTTGTGGGGGACCAGGCTGGGGGGGCTGGACCTCAATGTCAGCACCCCATGGAGAGAAGCCCTGCTGAGAGGCCTGTGGTGAGGAGATGGCTCCCCAATGGAGGGGAGTCCTGCTGAGGGGCCTGTGGTGAGGAGATGGCTCCCCAATGGAGGGGAGTCCTGCTGAGAGGCCTGTGGTGAGGAGATGGCTCCCCAATGGAGGGGAGTCCTGCTGAGGGGCCTGTGGTGAGGAGATGGCTCCCCAATGGAGGGGAGTCCTGCTGAGAGGCCTGTGGGGAGGAGATGGCTCCCCAATGGAGGGGAGTCCTGCTGAGAGGCCTGTGGTGAGGAGATGGCTCCCCAATGGAGGGGAGTGCTGCTGAGAGGCCTGTGGGGAGGAGATGGCTCCCTGATGGAGGGGACTCAGGCTGCAGAAGTTGTGGACAAGACTCTGGCATGGGTGGGACCCCATGGCGCAGCCAGGGCAGTGTGTGTGTGTGTGTGGAATGCCCCCCCCCAGCTGAGATGGAAGCCAACTCAGGAAGAATGGACTGAACCCCCCAGTCCCCATTCCCTGCCCCTCCCTGTGCTGCCAGGGGAGGGATGAAGGGAGCAGATCTGTGATGAAAGTCAGGAGTGCACAGAGATGAGGGGTGGGGGGAAGGAGAAGGGTGGAGATCTTGGGAGGAAAAGCAGCTTGTGAGGGATCACCAGAACCCCACTGCCCATTCCCTGCCCCTCCCCACACCATGTTGGGGGGGGGAGAAGGGAGTAATATCACGATGGGTTTTAAGTGTGCTGAGAAGGGAGGGGTGGGAGGAAGGTGCTTTCAGACCTGGCTGCTTCTCACCTCATCCCAGTTCACTGGGTGTATCAGCTGTAGTGTAATAAATCACTTTTCTTTCCTTTATTCTGTGCTGAGTCTGTTTTGCCCATTGCACTAAGTGCAGAGTGATCCCTCTGGCCTTAGCTCAGGTCCTAAGCCTCCTAATAGCTATTTTCTCCCCTTTTTGGCTGAAGAGGGGAGTGAGCAAGCAGCTTGGTGGGGATTTGGCCTCTGGCTAGGGCCAAAACCACCACAACTGGGCCACCAGTACTCACCAATGTTGTCCTTTTCTTTGCAGGAGATGGAGTAGCAACAGATCTCTCGGTCCTGGATGGCAGAGAGGTTCCTGTGGAAGAGGAGCAAGCTCTGGCTGCAGACTCCCATGGCTGCACAGTGGCAGCAGCAGGAGACCCCTCCAGGCAGCCTGCTGAAGGGTCTCTTTGGACCCCAGGTCTAAGATAGGGAGCACAGTGCAGGGCCAGTCTCTCCCCTGGGAACTCTGTGTGGGTTGGGGGACACCAGCAGCACGCTGTGCCCAGGGCTGGGGTGTGATGGAATGGGGCAGGGGGCAGCAGAGCCTGGCTGTGCCATCACACAGTGTCCCTCCCTAAACCTCCCAAAACCTGTGCTGAGACTGTGTCAGGAGGGTTTGGGAGCAGCTCAGGTGCCTATAGGAGAGGGGAGACCTCTCAGGGGCTGCCAGAGGAGAGCAGAGATGGAAGGAATCAGAGCAGCACCCCAGTACCCCAGCTTCAGTGGATGGGTGGAGGTGGGCAGGAGGCAGCTTTGGCTAGGAGGAGGCACTGCACCCACAAGACAAAGGGTGCTGAAATAAGGGAGAGGTCTGTGGATTGTCTCACACACTCATGAGTGAGACAATTCTGCCCTGCTCAGGCTCCACCTGGAGTATTTATTGTGTCCAGTGCTGGGCTCCCTGGGATCAAACAGCCAGGGATCTCCTGGAGAGAGTCCAGAGGAGGCTGAGGAGATGATGAAGGGCCTGGAGCATCTCCCCTGGGAGGAAAGGCTGAGAGAGCTGGGGCTGTTCAGCCTGGAGAGAAGAAGACTCAGGGGGGACCTAATCAATGTCTATCAATATCTGAAGGATGGGATGCAGGGGGAATTGGCCAGCCCCTTTTCAGTGTCTGTGGGGACAGGACAAGGGGCAATGGCTGCAAGTTGGAGCACAGGAAGTTCTGTACCAACATGTGGAGGAACTTTTCCCCAGTGAGGGTGAGGGAGCCCTGGGACAGGCTGCCCAGGGGGTGTGGAGTCTCCTTCTCTGGAGAGATTCCAGCCCCATCTGGACACTGACCTGTGTGCCCTGTCCTGGGGTCCCTGTCTGGGCAGGGGGCTGGACTCAATCTCTGGGGGTCCCTTCCACCCCCTGTGACTCATCTGCCCTGCAGGCACCGCGGGAGCAGCTCAGGCAGGGCTGGGGGAGGAGGGGATGGAGCAGCAGCTTCGGCGCCCCAACGCCACCGTGTGGCACAGGGGACCCAGCGCTGGCCCCGGCAGCGCCCAGCTCCTCCCCGACCCACATCCCCTCCCCGGATGGGCACCCCCACCCTGCCCCCCCCAGGCGCTGGATGTCACCCCGCTGGGGCACCAGCCAGGGCACGGTGGGGTGCCAGTGAGAGGGGTGTCCCCCTGTGTGACAGCCCCCCCGCAGCTGCCACCAGCACACTTACATCTTCTCAATGAGCTCCTTCTCATCCAAGGCACCAGGCAGGTCTCTCTTGTTCCCCAGGACTAGAACCTGCAAGGGAGGAGGGGGGGACACACAGAGGGGACACCTGAAGCTCCTGGCCACCAGCCCAGGCACAAACCTGCTTCTGCTGCCCAGAATCAGACCCTGCTTGAAATGTGTGACAGCCCTGGCCACTTCACCAGGGTGTGCCCCAAAGAAAACACCCACAGTGGGCAATCAGAAGGCAGAGCATTTCAATTAACAGTCTTAATTAGCCTGCATATCTCCTGTGTACTCTCTAGTCCCAGGGAGAAACTAGCCCCACACAGCACCTCCTTCCTGAAGGGCACCAACACCTCTGGTGCTCTCTAGGAGGTTGTGCTGGGAACCTCTGTGTGTCTCTGAGCAAAGAACCTGGTGACCTGGCTAAACCCCAGGTTTTTGGGAAGAAGCTGTGGGTACTGGGCAGAACCTGCTCTCTGCAAGCAGCCAGACCAAAACCACCACAGCTGCAAGCACCAGGCACTGATCTCCTTACTTCAAGGCTTCCCACATCCCAGAATAGCATCCTGAGACTACACAAGGGAAATAATCACCCAGCAGGACTTGTTCACCCCTCTGGAGCGTGTCACACGACTGTCAGCTGACAAGGACAATGCTGAAGCTGTGGCCATCACCCTGGGGTGAGCTGAGGCCTCTGCAGCAGCAGAGGAACACAGCATCCCCCAGTTTCAATTTGGAGAGTTGCTCTCAGATAAGAGGACTCAGAAGGGCTTCAGATGCAGCATGTGGTGTTGACAGCTTCCTGGAGTAGGCAGGGAACACTGGGAATGTGTGGCAACACCCCCAGTGAGCTCTTTTCAAAGGATGATGGTTTTGGATGCTCCATAAGCACCCCTGTCCTGGCATGTGCAGTGTCCCAAGTGCTGCCACCACAACCCACCTCCTGCAAACACCCCAGCCCAGCAGCTGATCTCCTAGGTGATGAGACCCTCATGTCCCACTATAAATAAGAGTGCAAATTCATAAAGACCCCCCCCCCTCAATTCATAGGGGAGGGGGGGAGAGTCTAATCTAAAGCCCTTTCCTATGGGTTGGCTCAGCCCTGGGCTAGAAAGCATCCCATCCCCAGCTCCTACAGGCTGCAGCAGGGAAGGGAACCCCCAGCAATAGGGGATTTGCCCCCCCTCAAATCTAGTCTGGAAGATTCAAGCCCCTCTGTGCAAGCTCTGGCAGCCAGCAGCCTGGGGAGCTGAGCAGCAGGAGGGAGCCTGTCCAGGCCAGCTCACCGGGATGCCCTGGAGCTGCGGCTTGTCGAGCAGGTTGTGCAGTTCATTCTTGGAGGCCTCTATCTTCTCCTGGTCAGCAGCATCCACCATGTACCTGCAAGGAAAAGGACACCCCTGAGCACACAAAGTGAGGTCACCACAGCTTGGTGCAGTGCTGAGGTTTATGTCACCACCAAACTGTGCTCACCAGGAGCAGCTGCATCACCCCCACCAGCCCCGGGGTCCCATGAGAGCCTCTCCTGTCTCCCAGGGGAGTGAGGGATCTCCATGTCCCTGTCCCTGTCCCTGGGGAGGGTTTGGGGGTACAGCAGGGACATGGTGGGTGAGTGGAGCCCTAGCACTGCCTGGGTAAAGGAGCTGCCAAGCAACTGTTGCTCCTGAGGGCTCAAGCAAAGCTCATCTGCACAGGGAGACACTCGGCGTTGAGGACAAGTGGAGAGGACATTGACTCACCATCCTGGCAGGGAGAACAACCTGCTCATCTTCTCTGCAGGAGCAAGATTGGGCAGAGGGGGGCAAAAGGACACAAAGGGGCACAAAGGGGCACAGAGGGACACAGAGGGACACAAAGCAAAGGGCACACCAAGCCAGCACTCAGGAATACCTGCTCAGAGCTGCTAGGGGGGGAGTTTGGGGAAGGGTTCAGGTCTCATGGGCAGACACCTGCCCTGTGAGCCAAAACTGGGATGGGAGCTGCTCAAAGCAGCCTTTATTTTACAGATCAAGAAGGTGGGAGAGAAGAAGTGAGGAAGACTATGGAGCTTCTTCAGGCCTTGTGGGTTTTAGAGAAGCAGGGAAACAGCCTGTGGGTACTGAAGTGCTGGGCACAGGTGGCTGTATGGAAAGGGACAGGGAAAAGCAGTGCCCAGGCACTGCAATGAGCCTTTGGCATGCTGGATGGAGCAGGAGGGCTGAAGGCAAGAGAAAAGGGAGGGAGGCAGACTGGAGCATCACTTGGATGGTCACAGATCCTTTCATTCCCTTTTAATCAGGCAGGCTGCTTTAGGGAATGATTGAAGGAGGCAGTAAACAAGGAAAAAAAATGGGATTTGGGCATTTCCAGCAAAGCTCACTGCAATAAAAAGTGTCCAGGATCTATCCTGACATGGTGACAATCAGCAAGGGCACAGGACCAGACACTGCTGTCCCAAAAAGCAAGACAGGAAGGGCAGCACAGCCACCCAGCTCTCCCAAATCTCAGGGCACTGTCAGCTGGTGAAGATCCTATAAATCTGATTTTCTATTTGGGTTTAAGCACCACTGATGTGGAGTTCTGGGGTAAAGTCTTGTCCTTAGGAGCAGGCAGTGTGTCTCCCATGAGCATCTCACCAGGCTCATCCCCAGCTCCCTGGGGCTGTGCTTACTGCAACACAGGAGGTGATGAGCAGGGACACCCAGAGGCTTCCTGAGCCACAGTGATGGTCTCTGTGCAGCCCCAGCGATGGACAGGCAGTGCAGGGAGCCTGGCATCAGCCAGGGCAGGGGTGCTGGGGCAGGGGTGCTGGGGCAGTGGGTGCTGGGGCAGGGGGTGCTGGAGCAGGGGTGCTGGGGCAGTGGGTGCTGGGGCAGGGGGTGCTGGGGCAGGGGTGCTGGGGCAGGGGTGCTGGGGCAGTGGGTGCTGGGGCTGTGGGTGCTGGGGCAGGGGTGCTGGGGCAGGGGTGCTGGGGCAGTGGGTGCTGGGGCAGTGGGTGCTGGGGCTGTGGGTGCTGGGGCAGTGGGTGCTGGGGCAGGGGTGCTGGGGCAGTGGGTGCTGGGGCAGTGGGTGCTGAGGCAGTGGGTGCTGGGGCAGGTGTGCTGGGGCAGTGGGTGCTGAGGCAGGGGTGCTGGGGCAGGGGGTGCTGGGGCAGGGGGTGCTGGGGCAGTGGGTGCTGGGGCAGGGGTGCTGGGGCAGGGGTGCTGGGGCAGTGGGTGCTGGGGCAGTGGGTGCTGGGGCAGGGGTGCTGGGGCAGGGGGTGCTGGGGCAGGGGTGCTGGGGCAGGGGGTGCTGGGGCAGGGGTGCTGGGGCAGTGGGTGCTGGGGCAGTGGGTGCTGGGGCAGGGGTGCTGGGGCAGGGGTGCTGGGGCAGTGGGTGCTGGGGCAGGGGTGCTGGGGCAGGGGGTGCTGGGGCAGGGGTGCTGGGGCAGGGGTGCTGGGGCAGTGGGTGCTGGGGCAGGGGTGCTGGGGCAGGGGGTGCTGGGGCAGTGGGTGCTGGGGCAGTGGGTGCTGGGGCAGGGGTGCTGGGGCAGGGGGTGCTGGGGCAGGGGTGCTGGGGCAGGGGGTGCTGGGGCAGTGGGTGCTGGGGCAGGGGTGCTGGGGCAGGGGTGCTGGGGCAGGGGGTGCTGGGGCAGGGGTGCTGGGGCAGTGGGTGCTGGGGCAGGTGTGCTAGGGCAGTGGGTGCTGGGGCAGGGGTGCTGGGGCAGGGGGTGCTGGAGCAGGGGTGCTGGGGCAGGGGGTGCTGGGGCAGGGGTGCTGGGGCAGGGGTGCTGGGGCAGGGGGTGCTGGGGCAGTGGGTACTGGGGTAGGGGTGCTGAGGCAGGGGTGCTGGGGCAGGGGGTGCTGGAGCAGGGGTGCTGGGGCAGGGGGTGCTGGGGCAGGGGTGCTGGGGCAGGGGGTGCTGGGGCAGTGGGTACTGGGGTAGGGGTGCTGGGTACTCACACGATGGCGCTCACTCCGCGGCAGTACCGCTCCCACATGCTGCGAAACCGGGGCTGCCCGCCGATGTCCCACAGCTGAGACAGGAGAGACTGGCATTACCCCACTGACCTGACTGCTCCCCCATCCTGCCTGCTACCCCCCCATCCTGCCCCTTACCCCCCCATCCTACCTGCTACCCCCCCATCCTGCCCATTACACCCTCATCCTGCCCCCTTACCCTGCATCCTACCTGCTACCCCCCCCATCCTGCCTCTTACCCCCCCACCCTGCCTCCTACCCCCCATCCTACCTGCTCCCCCATCCTGCCTGCTCCCCCCCATCCTGCCCGTTACCCCCCCCATCCTGCCCCTTACCCCAATGTCCTGCCTGTTACCCCCATATCCTGCCCCTTACCCCCCATCCTGCCATTACCCTCCCCTCGTACCTGCTACCCCACTGTCCTGCCCGTCACCCCCCCCATCCTGCCTCTTACCCCCCCATCCTGCCATTACCCCCCATCCTACCTGCTACCCTCCAATCCTGCCCAGAACCCCCCATCCTGCCCCTTACCCCTCCATCCTGCCTGATACTCCCCCATCCTACTCATCACCCCCCCATCCTGCCCATTACCCCCCCATCCTGCCTGCTACCCTCCCATCCTGCCCATTACCCCCCGATCCTCCCTGTTACCCCCCTGTCCTGCCCAGGACCCTTCCCTGTGCAGGCACAGCACCTGGCAAGCCCCAAGCCCACACCCCCCCACCTCAGACCTAACAAGGAGGCTCCTGACATGCTCAGGAGAGGAGACATCTCAGGAGGGATGGCTGGAGGGGGTTGAACACCTCTCCCAGTGTGGCTCTGAGGGACCCCCAGCCCAAGCTGGGATGTCATACCCAAACCCACCACCCCCCTGTCTTTCACTGATGCCATTTGCCATTTCAAAACACTCAGCACACCCTCCAGAACATTCCTGCAGCAGGCAGAGATCCCAAATCAGCTTTTCAAGCCTGTCTAAAACCCTTGAGAGCCCCAGAAGGGGTAGAAACCTTTCCCTTGGCTCTCCAAGGCACAGACCAGCACCCCAAGCCATCACCCCTTTTTTTCCCCTTGTTCCCAGCACCAGCAACTTCACCACATCCATGAGTCCCTCCCAGTAAGCCAGAGGGGGAAGAAAACCTCCAGCTTTGCAGCCTGGAGTGGCTCTTACTGCAGAGGTTAGGATCTCCTATACCCCCTCCTATACCCCATCCAGTACCCCCTCCTATACCCCCTCCTGGACCCCCTCCTGGACCCCCTCCTGTACCTCCTCCTATACCCCATCCTGGACCCCCTCCTGGACCCCTCCTATACCCCCTCCTGTACCTCCTCCTATACCCACTCCTATACCCCCTCCTGTACCCCCTCCTGTACCCCCTCCCACCATCCCCTCTGGTAGGTACCTGCCAGGGCAGATCTTCTAGGGGTAGGACAAGGGGGGTGGGTTTAAGCTGAAGGAGGGTTGGTTTAGAGGAGATGTTAGGAAGTTCTTTACTCTGAGGGTGGGGAGACCCTGCAACAAGGTGCCCAGAGAGGTTTGTGGAAGCCCCATCCCTAAAAGGGCCAGGTTGGATGGGGATTTGGACAACCTGGGGCTAGTGGAGGGTGTCCCCTGCCCATGGCAGGGGGGGGTTGGAACTTCAAGATCTCTTCCAACCCAAAGCTACTTGGGATCTTTCAGCCTCCAGCAGGAGTCTCACCAGTCTCTCTTCACCCTGTCATCCAAGAGCCCCAGGCCAGTGGTGACAGCTGCATCTTACCTTTATGGTAACGTTGCCCTTGGTGATCTTCCTCATGTTGAAGCCCACTGTTGGGATCATGTCTTCATTGAACTGTCCTGACTGCAAGGAACAAGGTGAAGCAGAGTTAGGAGGCACCCAAGCCCTACCAGTCTGCCCAGAAATAACCCCTCAGCCTCCTCCTGGTCCACACCAGGAGTAAAAACAGAGCCAAGGAGGTAGAATGTCTGCAGGAGGGAAACACTGTGGCTGCTGCATGGGGACACAGGGAGCCCTGTGTGCCCCAGTGAAGCCCCCAGCCCCCACTACAAGCTGTCACTCCTAGCCCCAGGCATGCTGTCATCACAGTAGGGTGGTGGATGGAGGCTCATCCAGCCTTTTCCTGGATTCCCAAGCCCTTTGCAGGAGGCAGAGACCTTCACTTGCTGCAGTGACCTCAGGGCAGCTCTGTGGGATTTAAACCTGTCCCACAAAAGCCTCTGGCAGCCCTGTGAGGAGCCTGGATGTGGGCAGCTGGCTGGGCTTCCTGCCCAGGGAAGCCACCTCCTGCCCAGGTCACAAGTCCTGGGCTCCAGCCTGTTTCCTGCTTTGAATCATTTACAGCCCAGCCCAAACCAGAGTGACTTCTGCCTTCCTGCAGCTCTGCCTGGGAGGAGCCTCTGCCTCCCCCCAGCCAGCCTGTGTGTGTGTGGACAGGACCTTGTGCTGAGTGACAGGGATGCAAAGGGTCCCCTGTCCCCATCCCCAGCAGCTGGCAACTGCCTGTCCTCCAGCAGCACAGTGGAGCTGGGTCAGGCAGAAGCAGGGAATCCCTGTGGAATCCCTTCAGCATCCCAGTGCTGCTGCCAAACCAGGTTAGCCTGGTTTGAGGGGTGAGCATGAAGAGTCCCTCTGCCACCATGGGAAGATGCCAGCTCACCAGCTCTTGGGGAGGGTCTGGATGGTGCTGGTCTGTTAAGAATCCACCCCACCTCCCAGTTTGCTGCCTAAATCCCAGAGGGAATTGTCAGAGGGAAGCTCCACGTGGCCTGAGGCATCCCTGGGGGTCAGAGGGAGCTGTCCAAGCCCTTCACCCTCTCCCTCCTTCAGCCTCTCCCTCTTGCAGCCTCCCACTGCAGGACCAGGAGCAAACCCCACTCCTCCTCTGTGCTCCTGAATCCCATCCCTGAGGAAGGCATGAAGCTGCTGGGGAAGAAGGCTCAATAACCAGGCTAAGATCCTACCCAGGGCTTTTGCAAACCACCCCACCATAGCTGAATTCAGCCCAAAAACTCTTCCCTGCCTTCCAATCTTGGTTTCCCAGAGGCTTTCCTGGGTTTTCTTTCAGCTGACACAGACCTCAGAAGGGGAAGGAGACTCAGGCCATTTCCTGAGCCAACAGCTCCTCCAGCCCCACCACATGAGCTGGTCCCCCAGGGCTTTCCTGACCTCTTCCACCAGTTCTGCTGAGCACACCACTTCTCTTTTTCATTTCCCTTTTGGGTCCCTCAGCAAAGCCCAGCAGCCAAGGGAGCTCCAGGCCACAGTGCACCCAGAAACCATGCTGGGGACTGGCAGGGAAGGGCAGAAGGGGAGCCAGGGTGGGGATAGGAGCAGAGGGAATGGCTGGGAGTTGAACCAGGGGAGGTTCAGGTTGGAAATGAGGAGAAATTCCTTCTCCTAAAGAGCAGCTGGGCATTGGAAGGGGCTGCCCAGGGAGGTGGTGGAGTCACTGTCCCTTGGGGTGTGCAGGGAGAGGCTGGGTGAGGGACTGAGGGACAAGGTTCAGTCAGTAATCCTAGGTGGTAGGGGGACAGTTGGACTAGATGATATTGGGGGGGCTTTTCCAACCTTAGTGATGCTGTGGGAAGTGGGAAGATCTCCTGGAGGCTGCTGGACATGCAGCTGGACTTTATGGCCCAGGCTTTAAGGAGTTGCTAGGCTCTGATGGCAAGATGTGGGGAGCAATTGGATCTGCAGGTACCTCCATGGGGGGGTCACAGACCACATCAGAGCTGCTGGCTGTGGGGAAGCCATCCAAGAGGTGGTTCACATGTGATGACAGCTCTTCTTCCAGGTAGGGATGGGCTGCAGGAGCCAGGAGTCACCTCTGCTTTCTCCCATGGGAGATGGGACATTGTCCCAAGCAAAGCCCAGCCCTGCTCCCCTCCCCAAATCCTTCCCTCACTGTGGCACCTGCCTCCAGCTGCCCATGGCCAAGGGGCCACCACACAACAAGGAACAGGGTGTGCCCACCCAGAGCTGGGTGTGATGGAGCTTCCTCAGGGGTGGCAGCAAGAAAGAAGAGCCCCACACATGGCCAAGAATGAGACAAGCCCAGTTTTTGCCCAAAATCCTCAGCTTGGCTTCAGAAATCTCCACAGAGAGGAGCTGTGCTGAAGGGACCCATGTTGGCCAGACTGCAGTGCCACAGGCAGGCCAGCACCCTGAGCTGGGCAAGCACAGTGCTGTGGGACAGGCACAGGACCCTCTGTCCCAGAGGGTGCCATGGTTTGGCTCTGCACCCCCCCTCAGCTCAGACCTTCAACCCTGGGGTCCTTCAGCACAGCACAAAGCCCATGGTCCCTCCTGGCCAGGCTCCATCCAGGTGATGCTACCACAGCTGAACAGGCTGTGGTGCCCCCTGTCCCCCCCATCCCCTGATCCCCCCATCCCTATTTCCAGGACACTCTGCATCTTGGGAGCAAAAAGGGGACCCAGGGACAAGCAGATGGCAGCCAGGTCCTAGAGCAGTGTCATCATCAGGTGACACTGCTGGCCAGCCCACAGGAGCCAGGCAGGGTGATGCTCTCCAGAGGACTCATCCTGCTCCCTGCAGTGCAGCTGGTGGGGTCTGGATTGGGTTTTGGGGTGTTTTAGGAGCATGGTACCACTGAAGCTCAGTTTCTTTCATGAGAACAAGGTTGCTCAGATGAAGGGGAAAACCTTGGGGTTGTGTTTGCTTCCTCAGCACTGCACCACAGCCTGAAACACCTTGGAAGGTGATGCTGAGGAGGTGCTGACCCAACACCCTCTCTAAGGCACAGACACACAGGGAATGCTCCCAGCAGCTCCTCAGGGGACACACAGCACAACTCTGGACTCTTCAGATGGGACCAAGCATCTCTGGGCAAGAGCTGCAGCAATGTTTGCTCCCTGCTCTGTCTAGAGACACCCCATAATTGCCTACAATTAGCAGTCATTAGCATCCCCATTCAGGATGTGTCCCTAAGGAGGCAGGATCAGGACCCAGGGATGGAGCTGGTGGCCACAGCAAGTGCTGGTGGCTCCAGAGTGACCAGGGAGTGACCTGCTAGGCCAGGCTTTGGGGTGCTAGATGTGTGCAGGCCTCCCCAGCACCAGCAGCACAATGGGATGGCAGCAGGTCTGTCACAAAGAGTCTGGATAAAAGCAAAAGCCTTTGGATCCAAGCAAGGTACCAAGAAGGTCCCCTCACTGTGGGACAGGACCAGAGCAGAGCCATCACACATCCCAAGCCAGCCCTGCAGAGCCCTGGGAGGGCTCTAGATCCTCTGGGACAAGGTGAAGGTGACAGCTGAGCAGCTCTGCCCTTGGCATCATCCTCTGGAAGGAAACAGAAGGGCCTCTCTACTCTCCAGGGCACATCTCCCAGTGCAGAGCTCCCACATGAGATGGCTAGGTGGTACCTGCACCCTTGGTTCTGGCTGCCCAGCCCAGTGAACAGCCCCAGCACCTTGAGGCCACAGTGTTGAAACCATCCCCAGCCCCTGATGTCTCCATGTCCCTGCTCTGCCCAGCCAGCACCCATCCCAGCTCACACACACTCAGTGCTGGAGCAGCTTGGCCCCAGTCCTGTTTCTGATGCTGCTCACACCCCCCTTGGCCTTCTACTGAACTGCAATGCTCAGCTTGTCCCCTCCCCAATTAGTGCTCTGGCTTCTGAGAGAACTCCAGACATCACCCTGCTCTCAGCTGAACCTTCTCCCTTCCCAAAACAGCACCCAAACCATGTGCACCCTGCAGGACACTCGTGGTGCCCAAGGGCACAGCAGTGCTGGCAGTGGCTCTGCAGCCTGGCCAGGACACTGGTGCCACCTCAGCAAGACAAAGCCCTGAGCTGGGTTTAACCAAGGGGAAGCCAAGCTGCAGGGGGATCTCCTGGATGAGCCTGGCAGAGGTCATGATGAAGCTGTGAAGCTCATCTGCACCCAAAGGAACACAGAGAGACACAGCTGGATCAACCCAACAGAACCAGCTGCTCCCAGGGCAGGTTGCTCCAGACATGGACACAAGAGCAGGCGAGGAATCATAAAATCATAGACTGGCATGGGTTGGGAGGGACCCCAAGGGTCACAGAGCTCCAACCCCCTGCCACAGGCAGGGACACCAACCTCAGGCCTGGAGCTACACAAGGTTGCCCAGGGCCCCATCCAACCTGGCCTTGAACACCCCCAGACACGGGGCACCCACCCCCTCTCTGGGCAGCCCCTTCCAGCCCCTCACCACTCTCTCTGCACAGAACCTCCCCCCAATCTCTCCTCTAACCCTTCCCTCCTCCAGTCTGGCACCTGGGGAGGAACAACCACATGGATCAGGACAGGCTGGGGGTGACCTGCTGGAGAAGAGCTCTGTGGAGAAGGACCTGGGGGTGCTGGTGGGTGACAGGGTGGCCATGAGCCAGCAGTGTGCCCTGGGGCTGAGAGAGACAATGGGATCCTGGGGGCATCAGGAGGAGTGTGGGCAGCAGGTCACAGGAGGGGATCCTCCCCCTCTGCTCTGCCCTGCTCAGGCCCCACCTGGAGTGTTGTGTCCAGTGCTGGGCTCCCTGGGATCAAACAGCCAGGGATCTCCTGGAGAGAGTCCAGAGGAGGCTGAGGAGATGATGAAGGGCCTGGAGCATCTCCCCTGTGAGGAAAGGCTGAGAGAGCTGGGGCTGTTCAGCCTGGAGAGAAGACGACTCAGGGGGGACCTAATCAATGTCTATCAATATCTGAAGGATGGGGTGCAGGGGGAATTGGCCAGCCCCTTTTCAGTGTCTGTGGGGACAGGACAAGGGGCAATGGCTGCAAGTTGGAGCACAGGAAGTTCCACAGCAACCTGGGGAGGAACTTTTCCCCAGTGAGGGTGAGGGAGCCCTGGGACAGGCTGCCCAGGGGGTGTGGAGTCTCCTTCTCTGGAGAGATTCCAGCCCCATCTGGACACCGACCTGTGCAGTATGAGCTGGGGAGCTGCTTTGGCAGGGGGTTGGACCCCAGGAGCTCTGGGGGTCCCTTCCAACCCCTACAGCTCTGTGATTCTGTGACTTTGGCTACCAAGGGCAGAGAAAGCAATACAGGAGTGTGCTGCTTGGCCATCTGTCCCTGGCTCTGACCCCACACAGACACTGGCTTCTGATGCCTGTGGCTGGTCATCCTTCAGAGTCAGCAAGAACCCACCACCAGGTCCATCCTGAAAGCACCAAGCCTGGAGCTCAGACCTGCCCTCACCCTGCCCAGTGCCACTGGCATCTCCCTCAGAGCCCACCCCAACACAGAGCCCCAGGTCCCTCTTCTCCAGCTGTACTGCTCTCCACTGCAGGGGCGCAGGCTGATTGCTGCAGTGCTGACACCTCCATAGGGTTCCTCTCCACCAGAGAAGAGACCTGCATGTGCTACAAGGACCAGGCAGAAGAAATACCCCCCCTGTGCTCCCCAGAGCCTGGCAGCCCTTGGTTCTTCAATGCTGGATCAACCTCCAAGGGCTGCCTGGTTTGAAAGACCAGAGATCTCCACCCAAGGCCACCCTTTAACTTCACAATTTACTGATGTTTACATGTTCCTGGGGCTGCCTTTTCACTTTGTGCTCTTTAATTAAGGAAAGAAGTGCTAATGACAACGTTCCTTAATTAGAATCCCAGGCTAGCAGGTCTCTGCTACATCCAGACCTGGGGTTAGGCTGAAGGGGGGGGACACAAGTGGCCAGGCAGATGCTCCTGCACCCAGCTCAGCCCCAGCACCTGCACAGTCTGATCAGGCCTGGCTGGGGGCACAGCAGTCCTAAAATCTGAGCACTTGGGTGCAGGGTGATGCCAGGGTGCACCAGCCCTGGGATGGGACAGTCACTCTTCTCAGCTGTGCCCTGCTGAGGACACTCCAGGGAGCTGTAAGCACACTGGAATGGCCCAGAGACACACCACAATTGGGGGTGGTGGGGGGTTTAAGGCAGAGTCAGCATGGTACAGGGTATCCCATCAGGCTTGGTCCCTCTCCTGACATGCCCAGTGCCCCTCCCAGTGCCCAGCAAGTCCTGGGAACCCTCACCATGAGCTGGACAGCAACACAGTCAAGACATCAGGGTCTTGACTCCAGGTTTTTGGCAGAATTCCATTTGTCAGGTGTAGTTCACAGCCTTTCACCCCTCTCTGCACACAGGACTTTGAGCTGCAGCTCCTGCCAGGCAGGGGAACTAAAACTGAGCCCTGACAAACAAAAACCCTGGGCAGATGAGCCTGGAGTCACCTGGAAGCTGCTCTGGGCTGCTGCAGGAAACCACCCAACCTTCCAGGCATGTGGATCACATTTTTTAGGTGCTGTTAAAACTCCTGGAAAAGAGAGAGATGGCACCAAACCTCCCAGAGAAGCTCCAGCCACAGCACTGTGCTCCAGGGAGCATCCCCTGCACCCATGGAGATTTCCTGGGAGATCATAGGATCACAGACTGGTCTGGGTTGGAAGGGACCCCAAGGGTCACAGAGCTCCAACCCCCTGCCACAGGCAGGGACACCAACCTCAGGCCTGGAGCTACACAAGGTTGCCCAGGGCCCCATCCAACCTGGCCTTGAACACCCCCAGACACGGGGCACCCACCCCCTCTCTGGGCAGCCTGTTCCAGCCCCTCACCACTCTCTCTGCAAAGAACTTCCCCCTAATATCCAATCTAACCCTTCCCTCCTCCAGCTTCACTCCATCCCCCTTGTCCTGCCAGTCCCTGCCCTTTAACAAGCTGATTCCCCTCCTGTTCCTCTGCTCCCTTCAGGCACTGGCAGGCTGCAATGAGGTCCCCCCACAGCCTTCTCTTCTCCAGGCTGACCCAGCCCAGCTCCCTCAGCCTCTCTCCAGAGGGGAGCTGCTCCAGCCCTCTGAGCATCTCCGTGGCTCCTCTGACCCCTCTCCAACAGCCCCACATCTTCCTTGTGTTGGGCCCCAGCTCTGGACACAGGATCCAGCTGGGGCCTCACAGGGCAGAGCAGAGAGGGACAATCCCCTCCCTGTCCCTGCTGCCACCCCTCTGCTGATGGAGCCCAGGATCCCATCTCCCTTCCCAGCTGCCAGAGCCACTGCTGCTCATGTTCAGTGTCTCCCCCACCAGAATCCCCAGGTCCTTCTCACAGGGCTGCTCCCCAGGAGCTCTTCTCCCAGGCTGGATCTGTGTCTGGGATTCCTCCAGCCCATGGAGGATGGGGATGACTGGCTTTGCAGAGGCTGGTGCCAGGGACACCAGGCTGTGGGCAGGCAGGTGCAGCAAGTACCCACAGGCTCAGCTTGATCCCCAGCTGGGCTGGGCAGATTCAGCCCAAGTGGAGTTTCCCAGGACTCACCCACCTATGATCCTTCCAACAATCCCAAAATCAGCTCAGGTTCTCCCCTCTGCCCTCCAAAGCCCCACTCAAGGCTGATTTCCCTTCCAGTGCTCCCATTACACCACCCCAAAGCCAGACAGTTCCCAGCTCCTCGTGCAGTTCCTGTTGAGCTGGGGTTTTCTGTGTGTCACACTGTTGTTCAGCTGTCCTCAACAAGTTCTTCTCTACAAGACATTTCTTCAAAGGTCAGGGCCTCTTTTGTCATGGGCATCTAAAACAACCCCCCCAACTTCCCAAATGACTTCACAGACAGAGGCAAAACTGCAGCAGAGCCTGAGCTCCAAGCTCAGCACCCTGAGCTTCACTGCCCTGCCACGGTGTTCAACACCCCACACAGCTCCTGAAGACACCTTCAGCCTGTGCAGAGCTACTGCTGAACACCCCAAACACCTCCTGAAGCCACCTTCAGCCTGTTCAGCAGAGCTGCTGTTGAACACCCCACCAACCTCCTGAAGCCACCTTCAGCCTGAGCACAGACCTGTTGTTGAACACCCCAAACACCTCCTGAAGCCACCTTCAGCCTGAGCACAGAGCTGCTGTTGAACACCCCAAACACCTCCTGAAGCCACCTTCAGCCTGAGCACAGAGCTGCTGTTGAACACCCCACCACACACCTCCCGAAGCCACCTTCAGCTGCTGTTGAACACCCCACCACACACCTTCTGAAAATACCTTCAGCCTGTGCACAGAGCTGTTGTGGAACACCCCAAACACCTCCTGAAGCCACCTTCAGCCTAAGCACAGAGCTGCTGTTGAACACCCCACCACACACCTTCTGAAGCCACCTTCAGCCTTTGCAGAGCTGCTGTAAATCCTGGACATCACCTTTCCCTACAGCAGCAATACCAGCAGAGCAGGAGTCCTGGTGTGTGGGTGTCACAGGTGGGGTGTCTCACATGGCCAAACTGCCAGATATGAAGAGTTTAGCTGCAGGAGCAGGAAACCCACTGATGCCCATCCTGAGCCTGGTGTGCTGCAGACATGGCTGGGAGAGGAGGGGGTGCACAGGGAAAGGGGAGCAGGGCTGGCTAAGGAGCTAGTGGAAGAGGGTGAGGACCATCCCTGGTGAATTCCCTCCCTGGGCAGGCAGAACAGCCCAGGAGGTTTGGGATAAAGCTCCAGCTCTCTTTCAAGTTTATCCAGTTATTATAAAAGCTGCTGAATTAGTTTCCATTCTTAATGCAGCCTGTGTTGCTATGAACAGGTGGGCAGCAGGTCCAGAGCAGGACCAGCCCAGCTGTAGCACCACCACATCCCACCCCAACACATGACTGCAAAACAAGGACCATTAGAATCACAGAATCATTAACTGGTCTGGGTTGGGAGGGACCCCAAGGGTCACAGAGCTCCAACCCCCTGCCACAGGCAGGGACACCAACCTCAGGCCTGGAGCTACACAAGGTTGCCCAGGGCCCCATCCAACCTGGCCTTGAACACCCCCAGACACGGGGCACCCACCCCCTCTCTGGGCAGCCTGTTAAACATACAAATAGTGGGGACAAAGTCACCCCAAAGAAGCATCAGTGCTCATGGTCACTGTCACAAAGCTCCCTGTCCCCCAAGGCCAGGGGGGGTCTACTGGGAGAACCAGCACAAGACCTGAGCAGTGACTGCCAGCAGAACATCAGCAGGGGCACCATCATTTTCAAGGTGATAAGCATTTTAGGGTGCCCTCCCTCTGCCCACAGGGACTTCAGAAGGGATGTTTTGGTCCCTGCAGCACCAGGCACCAAGGGACACCCTCCCAGGGAGCATAACTGCAACACAATGGAGTGACAGCATCAGGAGATAAAGGGAAGGTGACATGGCATCTACCTGGACTTGTGCAAGGCCTGTGACACAGCCCCCCAGCACATCCTTATCTCTAAACTGGAGAGATGTGGGTTTGATGGGTGGGACCATCCAGTGGGTAAGGAACTGGTCCACAGCCCATAGCCCAAGGGTGGTGTCAATGGGTCTGTGTCCAGGTGGAGCCGGTGACAAGCGGGGTCCCCAGGGGTCTGTCTGGGGACCAGTTCTCTGGGACATCTGTATCAGTGACATGGGGGATGGGATTGAGGGCACCCTCAGCAGATTTGGGGTGACACCAAGCTGGGTGGTGTGGTTGACACCTTAGAAGGACAGGAGCCATCCAGAGGGATCCTGACAGGCTGGAAAGATGGGCCTGGGGGAACCTAATGAGGTTCAGCACTGCCAAGGGTCAGGGGTGGCACTGGGGCTGGAGGAATCCCAGACACAGATCCAGCCTGGGAGAAGAGCTCCTGGGGAGCAGCCCTGTGAGAAGGACCTGGGGATTCTGGTGGGGGAGACACTGAACATGAGCAGCAGTGGCTCTGGCAGCTGGGAAGGGAGATGGGATCCTGGGCTCCATCAGCAGAGGGGTGGCAGCAGGGACAGGGAGGGGATTGTCCCTCTCTGCTCTGCCCTGGGAGGTCCCATCTGGATCCTGTGTCCAGAGCTGGGGCCAACACAAGAAAGATGTGGGGCTGTTGGAGAGGGGTCAGAGGAGCCACGGAGATGCTCAGAGGGCTGGAGCAGCTCCCCTCTGGAGAGAGGCTGAGGGAGCTGGGCTGGGTCAGCCTGGAGAAGAGAAGGCTGTGGGGGGACCTCATTGCAGCCTGCCAGTGCCTGAAGGGAGCAGAGGAACAGGAGGGGAATCAGCTTGTTCAAGGGCAGAGACTGGCAGGACAAGGGGGATGGAGTGAAGCTGGAGGAGGGAAGGGTGAGAGGAGAGATTGGGGGGAAGTTCTGTGCGGAGAGAGTGGTGAGGGGCTGGAACAGGCTGCCCAGAGAGGGGGTGGGTGCCCCGTGTCTGGGGGTGTTCAAGGCCAGGTTGGATGGGGCCCTGGGCAACCTTGTGTAGCTCCAGGCCTGAGGTTGGTGTCCCTGCCTGTGGCAGGGGGTTGGAGCTCTGTGATCCTTGGGGTCCCCTCCAACCCAGCCCAGTCTATGATTCTATGCCAAGGAGGCCTCCAAATTAGCTGCAAAACACCTTTGACAGCCCAAGAAGCTTCCAGTGCCCAGAGCCAGCAGAAATAACTCCCTTGGCTTTGGATCCAAGGCACCAGGTGAAGCAATGTGCAGGGAGGAGGGTGCCCATGGGACAGGCCATGGGACCCACAGCTGCCTCCCTGGGAGCCCCCAAACCTGCCCCTTGGGGATCCACCCTCCTGCAGCTCGGGCCTCTCAGCATTGCATCTGGAGAGGGTGAAACAGCCCAAAAAAGAAAGAGGAAAGACTCTGCTCATCATCCCCATGGGGAAACCACAGCCCAGGCTTCAGGATGTGGGGCTCCCAGCTCCTGCTCCACCGCCAGGCCCAGGCACCATGTGGCTGAGGCACTGCAGCCAGGGAGGGGTCGGGGTGCAAGGGTCCCCAGGGGGGGTGTCACTGCCCTGTTTGGGTGCCAAGCACCCAGCACCCACCAGACACTGCTGCTGGAGGAGGGCTGAGGAAAGGGACAGGGGCTGCAACCCAGGGAGGGGTTGGGGTGCAAGGGTCCCCAGGGGGGGTGTGGCTGCCCTGTTTGGGTGCCAAGCACCCAGCACCCACCACATGCTGCTGGAGGAGAAGGGTTGAGGAAAGGGACAGGGATTGCAAGCCAGAGAGTGGTTGGGGTCTGAGGGTCCCTAGAAGGGGTGTCACTGCCCTGCAACACCCCCCCAAAGGGGTTGCAAGCCAAATGAGCTCCTGCCCCGGTCACGGCGAGGCACAGGGCCTGTCACCAGGCCCCAGCGGCGCGTCCCCCAGTGGCGCCTGGGCCTGGTGATGACAAAGCGCCTGCTGCCAAGGGGACGGGGGCAGCCCAGCGCCCCGGCACCGGCCGTCCTGCCCGGCAGGGCCGGTCCCTGCCTGCAGCCAGCAGCTCCCCAGGCGCAGAGCCCGGCCGGGAAGGGCGGGCAGGTACCGGGCTGCTGCCCAGGGCCTGTCCCGGCTGCGGCCCCTCCGGCCACCGCGCTGGGTGTGCTGGGGGGTGCGGGGAGCAGGCGCTGGGGTTTGCCTGGGTTTGGGTTGTGTCCCCTCCCTGTGCTGCCCGGTGGGGGCTCCGCACCCCCCCCCCCGCAGTGTGCACCGCAGCACAGAGCCTGCACCCTGCACCCGGCACCCTGCACCCAGCATCCCCCCTCCCCACCCCCCCAATGCGTTCCGGGCTGGGGCAGTTCTGGGGAGCAGCCCGGGGGGGTGGGATGGGGGTGTAATGGGGATGCTGCAAGATGGATGCGACGGGGATGGGGGGGGGATGGGGATGAGGGGTGATGGGGATGGGGGGGTGACTGATGGGGATGGGGGGGTGATGGGGATGGGGGGGGATGGGGATGGAGGGGTGATGGGGATGGAGGGGTGATGGGGATGGAGGGGTGATGGGGATGGAGGGGTGATGGGGATGGAGGGGGGATGGGGATGGAGGGGGGATGGGGATGGAGGGGGTATGGGGATGGGGGGTGATGGGGATGGGGGGGGATGGGGATGGGGGGGGATGGGGATGGAGGGGGGATGGGGATGGAGGGGGGATGGGGATGGAGGGGGGATGGGGATGGAGGGGGGATGGGGATGGGGGGGGATGGGGATGGAGGGGTGATGGGGATGGAGGGGTGATGGGGATGGAGGGGGGATGGGGATGGGGGGGTGACTGATGGGGATGGGGGAGGTTGATGAGGATGGGGGGGTGATGGGGATGGGGGGTGATTGGAATGGGGGGGTGATGGGGATGGAGGGGGGTGATGGGGAGGGGAGGGATGGGAATGAGTGGGATGGGGAGTGATGGGGATGGGGGGAGTGGTGGGGTTGGGGGGGAGGGGGAGTGATGGGGATGGAGGGGTGATGGGAATGGGGAGGGGACTGATGGGGATGGGGAGGGGATTGATGGGGATGGGGGGGTGATGGGGATGGGGGGGGAGTGATGAGGATGGGGGGGGAGTGATGGAAATGGGGGGGGAATGATGGGGATGGGGGGGAGTGATGGGGATAAGGGGGTGATGGAGATGGGGAGCGATGGGGATGGAGGAGGGGAGTGATGGGGATGGAGGGGGGGATGATGGGGATTGGGGGGGATGATCGGGGGGGGAGAGATGCTCCAAGACTTGGGAGCGAGGAGGCGAGGGGAAATCGGGTGCGGCGGGGGGTGACGGGGTGCAAGGGGAGGTGCGAGGCGCAGGGTGCCAGCCGGGGCCGGCAGCAGGGCCGAGCATCCCTCCCGCCCGCCCCCGCCGGGCCGCGGTCGGGCCGGGGCCGGGGTGGGGGAAGGGAGGGGAAGGGCAGGCGGCGCTCACCGCGATCACGTTGACGAAGGTGGTCTTGCCCGAGTACTGCAGCCCCACCAGGGTCAGCTCCATCTCCTCCTTCCAGAACAGCGCCCGGAACCAGTCCAGCAGCTTGTTGAAGAGCGCCAGCATGGTGCCGGGCCGGGCCGAGCCGAGCGGGGCCGAGCTGAGCCGAGCGGGGCCGAGCCGGGCCGGGCCGAGCCGGGGCGGGGCCGAGCCCAGCCGGGCCTAGCCGAGAGGAGCCGAGCGGGGCCGAGCGGGGCCGAGCGGAGCCGATGGTGGCCGAGCCGGGCCGAGCTGCCGCCGCCCCGGTATTGTCCGCGCGCCGCGCACCCTCCTGCCGCACCGCCGCGCGCCGCCCCGAGCCCCGCGCGCGCCGGGTGGGGCCCGCGCGCCGCCAGCCGCCGTGGCCGCTACCGCCCCCTGCGGGATGGAGGACCCGCCCCCCCTGCGCCTGGCGCTACCCCGGGGCGGCCCCGCCACCCCCTGCGGCCCGCAGCCGGCACTGCCCGCAGCCCCACCCCGCAGGCCCCTCTGCACCCAGCGCCCCGCAGCCCCGCACCCCTGTGCCCCCTGAACCCCTCATCCCTGTGCCTCCTGCGCCCCTGCGCCCTGCATCCCTGTGCCCCCTGAACCCCTGTGCATCCTGAACCCCTCATCCCTGTGCACCCAGCGCCCCTGCGCCCTGCATCCCTGTGCACCCTGAATCCCTGTGCATCCTGAACCCCTCATCCCTGTGCCTCCTGCGCCCCTGCGCCCTGTGCACCCAACGCCCCCGCAGCCCCGCACCCCTGTGCCTCCTGAACCCCTCATCCCTGTGCACCCAGCGCCCCTGTGCCCTGCATCCCTGTGCCCCCTGAACCCCTGTGCCCCCTGAACCCCTCATCCCTGTGCCTCCTGCGCCCCTGCGCCCTGTGCACCCAACGCCCCCCGCAGCCCCGCACCCCTGTGCCCCCTGAACCCCTCATCCCTGTGCCTCCTGCGCCCCTGCGCCCTGCATCCCTGTGCCCCCTGAACCCCTCATCCCTGTGCACCCCGAACCCCTCATCCCTGTGCACCCTGAACCCCTCATCCCTGTGCACCCTGAACCCCTCATCCCTGTGCACCCAGCGCCCCGCAGCCCTGTGCACCCAACGCCCCTGCGCCCCTCATCCCTGTGCACCCTGCATCCCGCACCCCAGTGCCTCCTGCGCCCCTGCACCCCGCATCCCTGTGCACCCAGCACCCCGCACCCCTGTGCACCCCGCACCCCTCTGCCCCCTGCGCCCCACAGCCCTGTGCACCCTGCGCCCCGCACCCCTGTGCACCCCGCACCCTACATCCCTGTGCACCCTGAACCCCTCATCCCTGTGCACCCTGTGCCCTACATCCCTGTGCACCCTGCACCCCTGCGCCCTGCATCCCTGTGCCTCTTGTGCCACACACCCCTGTGCACCCTGCACCCCGCACCCCCACACCCGCAGCCCCAGCCCCCGCTGCGCTCTGGATGCCCGCACCACACACCCCTGGACCCCTGTGCCCTTCTGCACCCCCCCACCCAGCACCCCCAACACCCACCCTGCCCACCCTGGCATTCTGCACCCCTGCACCCACAGCATCCCTGCACCCAGCACCTGCTTCACTCTGGATCCCAAATACCCCTGCACCCAACACCCATATGCTCCCTGCACCTCTGCACCCATCAGCTCTGGGCCCAGAGCTGGGGCAGCGCCTGTCTGGCACCCTGCACTGGCTGCCATGTGTTCTGCACCCCGGGACAGAGGGTGCAGCCTGCCCCCTCCAGCCATGCCAGCCAGGCAGACCCCCAATCCTGCACCTTTAGGTATTTCCATCCTTAACTCCCAGCTCCCCCATGCACCTGGGGGTCCCACAGAGCCCCCCAGCGCCCACAGCAGTGCTGGGCCGGCCTGTGGGGAAGCTCCCCTGCCCTCCAGCCCCACTGCAGCCCACTCCACAGTCCCCTGTTGTCACCAGCCTGAGATACAGCCACACTGCAGGGGAAACACACCCAGCCAGAGGCCAGGCCAGCTTGGGTGGCCCAACGGGAGCCACCCCTCTGTCACAGGTGGAAGTCACACAGGGGCTGTGTGGAAGTGCTAGATGCTCCCAAAGGATGATGTGGCAGTGTGACACCAGCAGTGAGGTCCCAGCAGGGGCCCCAGCTCCCAAGACTCAGTGGACGCTGCGGGGTGTCCAGCCCCACAGGACAGCGTGGGGTGAGGGGACCGTGTGGGCACTGAGGGCACCTCATCCACCTGCAGCATGGGGCAGGCCCTGGTTTTGTGGATTTGGAGGTGGGGTTTAGACCTGGCACTTTGCCACCATGCCTCAGTTTCCCCAGATAATGGGCTACAAGGGCTTTCATACTTTTACCCTTTGATTTCTCACGAAATCTCTGCAGAGCCAGGAGCCCGGGGCGATGTCATGAGAGCTGATGAGCAATCTTCCCAGGCAGAACAGATACAGCTGAAGCTATGACTTTCTCCAGGGATGTTTCTAGAAGACATTGATACAACCTGCTGGACCATGTGCCCTGGGGGCTGAGAGAGACAATGGGATCCTGGGGGCATCAGGAGGAGTGTGGGCAGCAGGTGACAGGAGGGTGATGCTTTGGTAAAGTGCCTATATTATGCAAGAAGGTCCTGGAAGTCAGGAAGTTCACTGAAGTATGATGAGAGGGAAACTACCAGCTCTCCAATCCCCTCGTTATTTCTCCACTACAGCCTTTTAATTTGTGCCCCCTCCCCATATGTCCTGTGGCAAATCTGCCCCCCTCCATCAGGGGTTGTTCAGCCTTGAGAGAAGAAACTGAGAGGGGATCTGATCAATGGGTATCAATAGCTGAAGGGTGGGATACAGGGGGACATGGGCAGCCTCTTCTCAGTGTCTGTGGGGACAGGACAAGGGGCAATGGCTGCAAGTTGGAGCACAGGAAGTTCCCCACCAATCTGGGGAAGAACTTCTTCCCCAGTGAGGGTGAGGGAGCCCTGGGACAGGCTGCCCAGGGGGTGTGGAGTCTCCTTCTCTGGAGAGATTCCAGCCCCATCTGGACACCGACCTGTGCAGTATGAGCTGGGGAGCTGCTTTGGCAGGGGGTTGGACCCCAGGAGCTCTGGGGGTCCCTTCCAACCCCTACAACTCTGTGATTCTGTGATCAGCATTTAGAGATCCAGGTTGAGCCCTGCTGCCACAAAAACCTCCTCATTTTCACCCAGCTAAGCCCTCCTGGCTTGCAAGGTGATGCTAAGCTGTTCCTGCACTCTAGGTACTTGAGCTGGCTGTGCTTTATCTCTGCTTTTCCCTTCTGTGTGGATGCTGAGCACTCAGGGCAGTCAGGCTGCTGTCAGACGCACTGCCTGGCTGTGCAATGACAACAGGCTCAGTTACCTCCAGGGTGGATTTAAGCCAGTCCTAAAGTAAGGACTGAGAGATCTGCAATTCACTTACAGCAGGGAGGGTGAAGAGGCAGGACCTTTATTGCCACTCTTGGGCAAGAAGGGTCTGCCCAGGTGCAGAAGGAGGTTCCTCTCTCTGCCATGAGAGACAAGGATGCTCAATTCACTGCTGGGGCTCCCTGGGTGCCTGAGACAAACACACACACACAGAACATAGAGAAACTGAGCTGTGGCTGGATCTGCCTCACAGTGGGTATCTCAGAGCCCATGACAATTAATGGGAGGGAAAGAGTTTCCATCCCATTCCATAAGTCACTGGAAAAGCTGCCTTTGTTTCCAGAGACAGAAACCATTTTGTTTTCAGAGATGCTGCAGCCTGCTAAAGCTTCCAGAGCTTTCAAGGGGAGGCCTGAGGAAGCAGGAATCTCATTAATCACCTTCTTTAATGACACCATTGTAGCTCCTCCTCATACCAGTAAAAAATGCCACATCCCCCAGTTCTTGTGTGTAATTTCTGACTGAAGATTTTTTTTTTGGCAAACAGGTTTTTTTGGGTTTTTTTGGGGGGTTTTTTGGTGCAAACAGATTGCCTAGGGAATGTCCCTACACCAGTTTGGAGCTTCCCAACTCAAAATGCCTTTGGCACTCAAGTTGTTAGCACAGATTGCCCTCTGACAGCATGGGAGTTACTCTTGGCCCTGCCAGAACTGTCCATCCAGTTCTCAAACAGATCCCTCCCCCTCACAGCAGAGATGGGAGCTGGGCAATTTCATGGGAGTCAGGGGCAAAATGAGCTATAAAAAGGTCCTTTTCAGGTACTGACCCCCACTGCCCATCACCATTCCTTTTGTTCCCAGCAAGGGAATTGTCAGGGAAGGCAGCAGGCCTGTGAGCGGCCTAGCGCTCTGCTCCTGAGATGTAGGCCCTGACAACATCCTCCTGTTCCCATGAGACAGGAAAAGTTCCTCATGCTGAGAGGATCCTAATAATCCCATTCTCCAAACACAGCAGCCTTGTTGACAGGGGTACAGGCTGCCCTAAGCCAAGAAGCGGTTATGGGAAGGGACTTGGGAGTAATGGAACATGTCAGGAACCAGCCATAACAATAGGGTCAGAACAGCAGGTGTGGGGATGCTGTTAGGTATTAAAGGTAAACTAAGGATGTTTAGCTATAAGGTTTATCAGAGCTCGTTATAATCACTAACCAATCAGTGGGGTGTGAACAGTATGTGTAGCCAATTAGCAGGTTTTTAGCTTGCCATGTTTGCAGCAAACAAAGGTATAGAATGAGATTCAACAACAGCCAAGTGGAGAGTCCTGCATCTGGGAAGGAATAACTGCTGGAATCAGGACAGGCTGGGGGTGATCTGCTGGAGAGGAGCTCTGTGGAGAAGGACCTGGGGGTGCTGGTGGGTGACAGGGTGGCCATGAGCCAGCAGTGTGCTCTGGGGCTGAGAGAGACAATGGGATCCTGGGGGCATCAGGAGGAGTGTGGGCAGCAGGTCACAGGAGCATCTCCCCTGTGAGGAAAGGCTGAGAGAGCTGGGGCTGTTCAGCCTGGAGAGAAGAAGACTGAGGGGGGACCTAATCAATGTCTATCAATATCTGAAGGATGGGGTGCAGGGGGAATTGGCCAGCCCCTTTTCAGTGTCTGTGGGGACAGGACAAGGGGCAATGGCTGCAAGTTGGAGCACAGGAAGTTCCACAGCAACCTGGGGAGGAACTTTTCCCCAGTGAGGGTGAGGGAGCCCTGGGACAGGCTGCCCAGGGGGTGTGGAGTCTCCTTCTCTGGAGAGATTCCAGCCCCATCTGGACACCGGCCTGTGCAGTATGAGCTGGGGAGCTGCTTTGGCAGGGGGTTGGACCCCAGGAGCTCTGGGGGTCCCTTCCAACCCCTGGGATTCTGTCATTCTATGATAATCTGTGTGATTTCACCCAATAACTGGCTTCACCTCAAACTGATATTGAATTGGGTGTTGCTCTTCGTTCACCACAGGGAATGGTCTCACACCAGCCCTGGCAGGGTTAGAGATGTCTGGCTCTTGCCTCCTGCTTTGAACCAGGCTCTGTTTCCTGTAGAGGAGGTGTGACAACCCACCTGCAAATGCATGAGCCAGATCTGCTCCCTGCAGTTGCACCCCTGCAGCAGTGTCCCCCATTGGGTCCCACATGGTCTCCATGCCAGGAGTGCTTATCTGAGCAGAGCATCTTGGGCAAGAGCCAGCACCACTCCAGGAGCGCAGCAGACAAGGGCATATTTGAAATTCCCAGAAGGTTTTGATCTGGTTGCTCAACCAAGTTCCCTAAACTGAGCTGTGAGGGCTGTGCTCCCAGTTCACATGGGGTAATGGATGGTTTCTGCTTCACATTCCCTCATTACATGGTTTAATCACTGGACTACTCAAGACCAGCATGACCTGATGTCACTCCCATGCCCCATTAGTGCCCTCTGGTACTGGGTGAGGTGCTGCTGGCGGGACCTCCTCCTGTGTGCTGTCCCACCTGCTGCTGGTGCTCTCAGGGTGCCTCTGTGAGCTTCTGGATCCCAGTGCTGCCCATGTCAGAGCATGCCTTGAAATTCCTCTTTTCTGAGTGGTAGCCTGGTCATTGATGACTTGGAGTCTCTGAGGATGCTTTTGGAGACTCCTCTCTGGGTACAGTGCTTGTCCAAGAGGAGACCTGTCATTGGTCACTCAAACCACTGGATTTTGGTACATCCTACTCCAGTGCTCTGCTTTTCCAAGAAGCTGGATGAAGTGGTGCCCAGCTGCAGCCTGCAGTGGTGTGCTGTGTTCAGTGGGGGCAACATACTGGTGCTGAGGTGAATTTGGAGCATCCCTGGGTCTCCTTACCCTCAGCAATGCCTGTGGGTGCTCCTGCAGCCATGTGCACCACACAGGCCTCATGGTTTTTACTCCCTCCAGCCTGATGAGTTGTCACAATGGTTGGAAACTGATTTACCAGCCTGAGAAACCCCAGGCTAAAATTGCAGTGGGGAAAGGACTTTTCCTTAACCCTGGGCAGGGCCTGGCCTGCTGGGGACCCCTCTCTACTCTGCCCTCCCCTCTCTGCTCTGCCCTCCTGAAGCCCCAGCTGGATCCTGTGTCCAGAGCTGGGGCCCAACACAAGGAAGATGTGGGGCTGTTGGAGAGGGGTCAGAGGAGCCACGGAGATGCTCAGAGGGCTGGAGCAGCTCCCCTCTGGAGAGAGGCTGAGGGAGCTGGGCTGGGTCAGCCTGGAGAAGAGAAGGCTGTGGGGGGACCTCATTGCAGCCTGCCAGTGCCTGAAGGGAGCAGAGGAACAGGAGGGGAATCAACTTTTTAAAAGGGCACAGACTGGCAGGACAAGGGGGATGGAGTGAAGCTGGAGGAGGGAAGGGTGAGAGGAGAGATTGGGGGGAAGTTCTTTGCAGAGAGAGTGGTGAGGGGCTGGAACAGGCTGCCCAGAGAGGGGGTGGGTGCCCCGTGTCTGGGGGTGTTCCAGGCCAGGTTGGATGGGGCCCTGGGCAACCTTGTGTAGCTCCAGGCCTGAGGTTGGTGTCCCTGCCTGTGGCAGGGGGTTGGAGCTCTGTGATCCTTGGGGTCCCTTCCAACCCAGACCATCCTATGATTCTGTGATTCTGTGGTTCCCAGGAGGCTGCAGCCCAGGGTCTCCAGTACCAGCTCTCTACACAGTTGTCTGAGCTGCACATCCAGCAAAGCACAGCAACCCCATGAGAAGGAGAAAGGCAGCTGAGTCCATGCCAGGGTTTTCAAGCAGGGGAATGAGGAACAGGAGCTCTCTCAGCCCTGGCCAAGCTTGGGGGCTTTAATCCCCAGTGGGGGGCACAGAGAAACATGAGACTGTGGGGTGATTCCTTTGCCTGCTGGGCACCCCTGGTCTTTATGGATAAGATGAGGTGGTTTCCCAGGACACAGGTCTGCCTGACACAGCCAGACCAGACCCAGCACCCTGCTTCACCCCTGCCCCAGGTGGAGTTTGGCAATGGCACAGTAACCCAGCATGGCCTGAGGAGCCCTGGGGAAACAGAGGGCTGGAGAGATGCTCAGACAGAGCAGTGGTAACAGGCTGATAAGTGTTTCAGACAGATAGAGCTGGTAGAGATTGAAAGGCAGGAAAACAGCTTAACTGATCCTGATCTGTATCAGACCAGGGAACTGATAAGCTCCCAGCAGCTGACAGGGAATCTGAGAGGGGGTGACAACACCCCCTGCCTGGCTGCTGGTCCCAGTGCTGCTCCTGGGTGTCCTGAGAGCCCTTCACAGCTCTTGCTGTGAGCCTGCCCTGACAGTTCTCCTCTCAGCAATAAACCAGAAGCAAGAGAAAGGCAGTGCATGCCCTGCTGTCCAGGGAATGCAGGGAAAGACTCTGCCTTGCCACAGTCCTCAGGTTCCCCTGCCTGATGGGAACGTGGGGGAGCAGCACTTAGGAATGTAAAGAGATGCTGTGGGCCAGCTGCATCTCTGTCTCAGTCTGTCTCAGATGAATTCAGAACCTCCATTCATGGCTTGTGAGACACCATCAGGGGCCACATCAACTTGGAAGACAAAGTCCTGAGCCCTAGTTTGAGCTTCAGGGTGCTTGTGGAGGCTCTGTGGTCTCTCCAAGCACCCAGGCACCAGGTCAGAGCCCTGCAGAGATCAGGGTCCCTCTGGTCAAGGCAAGGTTGGATGGGGCTTGGGGCACCCAGGGCTGGGGGGGGGGGTGTGGGTGTCTCTGCCCATGGCAGGGATTTAGGAGCTAGATTATCATTAAGGTCCCTTCCAACCCAACCCATTCTGTGATCCTTTGAATCTCTCCTACTTTAAGGCTGCACACAGGGCAGCCTCTGCCCACAGATGATACCCAGGCAGGAGAGAGGCTGTTTATTTGCAGGGTAATTGTACCAGCATCTTAATGGGGTAGACATTTCTGTGCAGCTAAAAGGCAAACTCTGCTCCCAGTGCTCACCCAGCTTCAGTTCCTCCACCCCTTTGCTCTTCTGGTTGAGGATAAGCTGTTTTGAAAGCCAAAGCTTCTTTCCAGGGGTGAAATCTGCCTTGAGCCAGCAGTGATGGCACCTTGAGCACCCACTGAGTCTCTGCTATGAACCCCCCAAACCACTACTCATCCCTGGGGTTGCAGAGCCACGATCCCCATGTGTTTGCTTGGCTGTGCTCATCCAGTGATACTCGTGCTGCTGATGGAGGTCTCTTCATGTCTGGTGCAGGAAAGCTTGGAGCAGGGAGCCAAAAGCCTGGTGGGAGCCCTGTGCTAGTGGCCTCCCACCTCCAGCAGCTGGGCAGCATAGAGAGCTAGTGTGTGATGGAGGAACTGGTACTGCTCACTTGTCTGGATCATCCCGCCCCTGCAAGGGAAAGACAGGGCCCTCTGATACCTCCCTGAAGCCCAGAGCCCCATTCCCACCTCCCTGGTCCCAAAACCAGGGGGCAAATATTCCTGCTTCACCCATCCCATCCAGGTACATCTAAAGCAAACACCAGAACTGCCCACACAGTATTTGGGCTCAGAAGTATTGCTGGGCTGTTCAAACTGCACATTAGCAGCTGATCTGGTCCTCAGTTTACTGGTGCTTCTTGAAAACTGGCCAGATGGGGTGTTTCTGAATCTAGGGGCTGAGCTGGAAGGAGCAGACCAGCTGCCAGGTTCAGAGGTTCTCTCCTCACCCTCATCCCTGGTTCCCCAGAGCTCCAAGACACCCAAACCAGCCCAGCACTGAGCAATCACTTGCTGTCACCACATCTGCATCTTTCAGCAACCCCTCTGGTTTCCATCAAAACTTGTCCCCATATCCCTTCATGATGCCCATCCCCAAGTCCCTCCCACATCCCAGGGCTGGGCAGGACCCTCCTGGGCAGGACCCTCCCAAGGAGAAGCCTCCTCTGAGCACCCACCTGTCGATGCGGAGGCGGCACACGATGCCCAGGATGTCCACCTCCCCCTTGGCCTTCAGCTCCTGGCAGCCAATCCTGGTAGCGATGAAGCAGCCTGTCCTGCCAACACCAGCACTGGGGGGACACACAGAGCTGTGCTGAGCACTGACAGCATCCACTGCCTGGACCCTAATCTTTCCAAGCTGGACAGACTCCTGGATTGCTTTGTTGTCGTGATGCTGGGGTCCTGGTCTTAGCCAGACACCAAAAGACATGGACTGGCATCATGTTCTCATTCTGCCATGGCAAGGGGCTCTGGCTGTGTGGCACAGCCCAGAGAACCACAGAGTCACAGAACCACAAGGCTGGAAAAGCCCTTTGAGACCATCAAGTCCAACCATCCCTGTCCTGTGCTGACCCAGATCCCTCAGTACCTCATCTCCCCCCTGTTAAACACACCCAGGGGTGGGGACTCAGCCCCCTCCCTGGGCAGCCTGGGCCAGGCCCTGACAACTCTGCCAGGGAAGAACTTGTCCCTCCCATCTGCTCTGCCCCTGCCCTGGGGCAGCTTGAGCCCATTGCCCCTTGTCCCATCTCCTGTCCCCTGGCTGAAGAGACCATGGCCACCTCTCTGCACCCTCCTGGCAGGGCAGGGGAGGGGTGAGAAGGTCTCCCCTCAGCCTCCTCTTCTCCAGGCTGAACACCCCCAGCTCCCTCAGCTGCTTCTCAGAGGATTTGCCCTCCAGCCCCTTCCCCAGCCTGGTTGCCCTTCTCTGGACTCACTCCAGGACCTCAATGTCCTTCTGATGCTGAGGAGCCCAGAACTGGACCCAGCACTCGAGCTGCAGCCTCCCCAGTGCCCAGTCCAGGGGCACAATCACCTCCCCAGACCTACTGGCCATGTTATTTCTCATACAAGCAAAGATGAGGTCACTCTTGAAGCACAAAGTCTGTGCCACCCCTCCCCATCCCTGTGCAGTGCCTTCTCCTCCCCTCCAGATATGCTCCAACCCAGATAGCTTGCCCTGAAGCACCCCAGCCTGAAGCATTACCCTCGAGTGCATCACATAGGGACAAACAATTTTGTCCCCAAAGTCACTTAGCAGTGGGAGAAAATACCCCAGGGGTGCCTCCTCCAGGAGGGCTCCCCTGGAAAACAGCTTCCCAGTCAAGCTGCTGAGCTCTGCTCAGTTGTGGAGGCAGCAGGAGCCTGAGCTGTGGTTCTGTTGTGGGTCTGGTGATGGACCCTGACCCTACAGCAGTCCTGCTCCCATCCTGCCTTGCACAAACCCAGGCAGAAAGCCCAATTTCTGTGTGTGGCAGAGTGAACCACACTAATCATAGAATCATAGAATGGTATGAGTTGGAAGGGACCCCAAGGGTCACAGAGCTCCAACCCCCCTGCCACAGGCAGGGACACCAACCTCAGGCCTGGAGCTACACAAGGTTGCCCAGGGCCCCAGCCAACCTGGCCTTGAACACCCCCAGACACGGGGCACCCACCCCCTCTCTGGGCAGCCTGTTCCAGCCCCTCACCACTCTCTCTGCAAAGAACTTCCCCCTAATATCCAATCTAATCTAATGCCACCGTCCTGGTGACAGGACAGGAGATGCTGGCTGAATAATGGGGATGCCATGCCCTGGGGTTTCTGCACCTCACTGGGACCAGATCATCAGCTGGGGGGTTCTCCCCTCTGGCACTTGCAGACCAACCCCCAGGTGAGGGACACCCATGGAAAGCTCTTACCTGCAATGCACAACGATGGGCCCTGGGTTGGCTGCAGCCTGCAGAGTCTCATTCACCTTGGACACCAAGTGCAGCAGGGGCTTGGCTGACTCAGGTGTCTGCTGGTCGGGCCAGGAAGGAAAGAGGATGTGTTTGACCTGGCGACATTCCCCTTCCAGCTTCTCCAGTATGGAAAAGAAAAGTCAGGATGAGGGAGCACAGACTCACTGGGCTGGGCTGAATGAAGGGCTGGGGTCCAGCTCAAGGAGGCCAGGGGTCCAGCTCAAGGAGAGGCCAGGCAGCTTGCGACCATCCCAACTGCTCCCCTCCCAAATCACTCTTTGAGCCTCTGCCAGACACCCAGGAGAGACCCCTGGGCTGCTGTCCCATCCCAGAAGATGGAAACAAGCACAGAGTGTCCCAATACTGTCCCCACAGCCCAGGCAAAGCCAGCAAGGTCCTTTGGGCTAGTGTCAGCCCGGGGTGACTATAGATGAAGCCCAGTTCAAATAGCAAAGGGCTAATAGAGCTGCTCTCCCCAGCTGACCCTGTCCCCTCCAGGGCTCCCCCTCTGACACCAGAAGGGAGCTTGAACCCACCTGGATGGAGAGATCCCGGACCACGTACTCCACGCACTCGCTCACCCCCTGCACAGAGATGCTGAAGGGGCCATAGGTACCCTCCTTCTCAGGCCAGTAGTGGACACATTTCTGGAAGAACAAGGCAGGTTTTGTGGCTGTGGAGGTGCTCAAGGTACCCACAGGGCATCTGAGCTATGCTTTGCTCAGTGCAAAGGGAAGAGGCATCACACAGGGTGGTGTGAGAGCGTGGGGAGGGTGAGTTTGGAGTGACACACAACACAGGATGGGATAGATCCCTCTCCCCACATTTGCCTCCCCAGCACCCTTTCCCAAGCCTGCTATATGGCTTACAGGCCCCAGGGCTGCCCATCTCTCCTCAGCCCCAAAGGAGCTGTGCCTGGGACAGTCCATGTCCTGTCAGACCAGGAGGAGGTCAGTGAAGGGCATAGGGATGCTGCATCAGCCAGGAGAGAAGGAAGGACATGCCTGGGAAAGAGAGGGTGGGTTCCCCCAGCCCCATGCCGCTTGGGCGGGGAGCTAAGGGCACAGCTCTGCTGGCTCCCTTCCCAGCATGGAACCACTGGCTTCCACTCAGGAGGGGAGCTCCTTGGGGCTGGAGGGATGCTGTTGACCAGTGCCTCTGCTCCCTCTCCCAGGGGTTGCCCTAATCCCTTTATCCTATTATCCAGCTGGCAAAGTGTGCCCAGAGCACGAGAGGCCATGTGAGAAGGAAAGGCTTTGCTGGATGGAGTCAAGGCTGCAGCCCTGAGGCCATTCTCCTCCCAGTGGGATGGATCAGGGCTACCCTCTGGGACCAAAGCTCAGACCCCATGTTTGTCTTTCCTGGTGTTATGACCTGGTGTTTGCTCCTGGCTGGGGTGCTGTGCCAGGCCAGGGGAGGGATAGCAGTACCTCTTTGCGCTCCTGGAGCTTGGTTAACATGACAATGAGGGGCACGTCCTCCTGCCACACCATCTCCCAGAAGTCAGCCGTGGTGTTCAGCATGGGTCCCTGGGTGGCAATGTACTCCCGGGGCCGCCCTGCGTAGCCCTGTGAGGAACACAGTCCATCAGTGACACTGGGGAGGACCCTGCTGGGTGAGGGAAGGCTGTCTCCAGCTCACCCCAGCTCTCGTGGGGCTCACCATCCTCTACAGGGGAGAGATGGAGTCACACAGGCTACTTCCTACTAATACTGTCCTTAAAATGCTTGTACAGACCTGCTTGTTAAGTTGATGATGTGCCCACTAATTCCTGCACTGTGATGCCCTTGGAGAGGAGAGTGGAAGAAAGGGGTCAGGAAGTACTAGCTCCACAGTGCAAAGTGGGGGCTTGGGAGTGTGCACATACCTGTGTGGGAGACAGGGCTGGGCAGTGTGTGCATCTTAGTGTGTGACAGAGGGGGACCCATGTGTCCATATACAGCCTGATGCATGTGGACAGGGTGTCACCTGATGGGAAGCTTCAGGAAGACTACTCTGGACTACTCTGGACTACTTTGGATTACTCTGGATTACTCTGGACTACTCTGAACTACTCTTCCTCTGCTGCCCATATTCACACCCTCATCTGGACCAGCAAGCCTCCAACAGTTCTAGGCACGATGCTCCTGTGTCCAAACTCAGACCTGGACTCTCCCCACAGGATGCTGGCAGCTCATATGGCTGCTGGCTTGTTGGATCATACCCACGGGTAGCATCAGATAAGAAATGCTAATAAATGCTAATTAGCAGCCTCCACCTCCAACCTGCCCCCTCAGACCACCTCCTTGCAGTCCATCCATCATACCAGAGGGCCCTTTTGTGGGTTACTTTTCCTGGGTCCCACACCCCCATGCTTTCCTTGCTGCCACACACTCAGAGCATCTGTGGACCCACCTTTGCTTCCTGTGCCCCAGGCAGGAGGCTGAAAGGAGATGAATTGCTCCAAAAGAGGAATACTAACCAGGCAGAGCTGGTACCTGGCTGGCACAACAGCCTCTTATAGGGTGTTGTAGGTTCAGCACAAGTAAGACTGCAGGCTGGAAGGGGTCTTTTGCAAAGGAGAATGATTATAATTAAGTAACACCTTTGGTCTGGGGATTTCTCAGCCTCTGGAAAGAGACCCCATCATGTGGCAGAGATAAGCCATGCCTTTGTTAGCATTCTTCATGAGAAACTGCAACAAACCTGCTGAGCAGAGAGGAAACTCCTGGATGTGTAAGGGTTGGGATGCTGTGCTGACATGGCTTGCCTCCTGTGGCCTTGCTAGACAACCATGGAGTGTGGCAGGAGACAGAGAAACCCCTGCGAGGGAGCCCGGAGCCTGTATGGGTGCTCAACCCACCCATATGGGTGCTCAACCCACCCAAGCAGCAGGAGCTGAGAGCAGCCACTATGTGAGGCTTTCCCACCAGAAGGGATGGAGTGCCAATCCTGTGTGGATGGAGCCACCTCTCTCCAGCTCAGGAAGGGGTGGCAAGCTCATCCTTCCACCCCAAGGCAGCCACGGAGCAGCGGATGGCAGTCAGTGCCCCGGCATCCAGGTCCCAGCATGGCACCTGCAGCACCAAGGAGTTTGCAGCCCAGTGCCTGTGGGCTGCAGGACCTGGGAGACCCCCAGAGAGGCAGGACACTCACTGTGATGTAGTTGGCATTGATGTAACTCTCTTCCTCCTGGCTCCCAGCCCTCCTGAGACAGACCCGGCTCTCGGGATCTGAAAGACATGGCAGCCATTGCCCCAGGGACAGTCTCTCCTCTGACCCTGCCCATCCTCCAGCACCCTCAGCTCCAGCAGCTGAAGATGGAAGTCATCCTAGCTCCATCCTCAGAGCTGTCTGCACCCTCCCTCAGCCCCTTGTTGTCCCACTCCACCCTCCCCACCATGTCATGATACACCCAGCCATGCCCAAACCTGCCTGTACTGGAGTGAGCATGGGGGGTAACTTGCCCACCAGGCAATGACCCTCTGGGGCCTTCACACAGTGCCCAAAGGAGTCCTCCTATAATGTTCTCAGCCTTTATACCCCTAGCAACATGCTTTTGGGACAAGTAAGGTCCCCATGGTTGCAGGAAGCAACCCAGGCTGGGCTGACATGTGCTGCACACCCTGGGAATAACCCCCAAGGAGTAGCTCACCTTGTACCTCCCCATAACACTGTGAACACCCCTTGCAACACAGCAACCAGGTCCTGCAACATGGGCAGTAGGAAGGAGCATGGCAGGAAGACCAAGAGCCCAGAAGTACCCAAAAGCCCAGAAGTTCCCACCAGGGCTGTTCTGAGTCACCCCTTCCCCACGCACAACACCCCCAGCCCTTCCCCTGCACATGGCACCTGGGACAATGTGAGGGGAAGGGGTGGCACATACTGGGCAAGATGGTTTTGTATCTGTCCTTGGAGGCATGGCCAGGGATCTCCAGCTCCTCTGGGCTGACAAAGTTGGGTGGGATTTTCTGCAGGAGAAGAGAACATCTATGAGAAAACCTCTTTGCAGCTGCCTGTGTCCCCTCATCATGGCAGAGCTGGGCCCCCAGGCATGGAGATTCTGACTCAGGGACCTAGCAGCATCACCACAACTGTAAGCTCCTGGGAGAGCCCTCTCCTTACCCCGGATGTGGTGGGACACCTTCCACAGAGGAAGAAGAGTTTGGCATGGGAGGGCAAGAAGAAGCTTTCCAGGGGCACAAGGAGGACCTGCGTGCACCAGGGGATGCTCAGGACACCCCTCTCCCCAGTTTACCCACATCACCTTCCTTCCCACCAGTACTGTGGACATAGCTGGGCTTGGAGGGTCCCTTGCAGATATAGTGTCCCCCCTCCTAAATCCAGCCCCTGCCAGTCCCCATGTGTGGAGAGAGGAGAGGAGCATCACACCGAAAACTCCTTCTGGAGCTCTGTCAGGCTCTGGGCTCGCTGTTGGAGCTCCTCTCTCCTCAGCGTGTGGCTGGATGTCCTCAGGAAGTTCAGCGTGATGTCCCGAGGAGTACAGATGGTCTGGATGGGCTCCACACTCCCCAGCGAACTCATGTCCAGTGTCAGTGACACATTGGAGCCCCTCCTGCAAGGCAAGGGGCTGTGGTTGACCCTCTGCCATCCTGGGACAGGAGGGCAGCCCATCCCACCACATCATCAATTAAAACCATTCCACACCCAGCAAAAGCCAGGCAGGGAATGACATGGGATGAAGAAAGGGATCAAATAGAGACTCCCAAGAGACCAGGGTGTAGGGGAGCAAGGAACCAGTTGGTCATTTGGCCTTTTTTCAATGGGGAATCCCACAAGGTCTAGATTTGGCCTGGGGTGGGCTGAGGGGGGTGGTTGGGGCTGCCTCCACGCTCTGCAGAAGTTGGCAAGAGGAGGTCTGGCTGGGGAAGGAAGTTTGGGGGAGCCCAAGGCCTGAGAATGAGCAGTGCCTTCCTTGGGTACCTGCTGTCCAGGCTGAGGTGGGCAGCAAAGGGTTTGGGCTGCAGGCACTACCCAGTCACACTCACCTCTCCTGAAGATGCACATGCTTCTTGGCAGAGGGACTGGGCTTGTCTGTCTTGTCCATGTCTGCCCCAGCTGTCTGGGCTGTTGGGATGCTGTTATGGACTCTGGAGCACACCAAGCAGGCTTGGACCATGCTGTGGCAGCCACAGAGCCCTTGTCCTGAAGCACAGGGAGTGGACACAGGGGACCCCCAGCTCCCAGGGAATCAAGAAGCCATCAGAGGAGAAGCAGCTGGAAAAGACAAGGCAGATCTGAGAGATACCATGAAGCTGGGTGGACCCCTGACAGATGGTACGTAAGAAAGGGGCAGATTTTGGGTCCTCATCTGCCCTGGCATCAGGGGACTCAGCCCTTAAATCCAGGCACAGGGAGAGCTCCCAGCATGTTCACCCTCAGCATGCCAGCAGCACATGCCCACGCAGGCACCTGTGATCCTGGATATCACACCAACAGCCACCTGTGTGTGCTGAGCAGAGGATGCCCGCATCAGAGCATGGTCTGATTTTGGGGAAGCCCAAGATGCTCTCAACCCATGGTGCCATGGGTTTCCCTGACATGCCTAATTCAGCCTGGGGGCATGATGGGGAGGAGGGAGAGCTGGAACCTGCATGAGGACAGCAGCGTTCTGTACATGAAATGAGGTGGGCTGTAGGCACCACAAAGAGCCTGTCCAGCTCCTGCTGTTGGGAAACATGTGGCCATACAACCTCAACAGCCTTATGGCTGTGGCAAGGGAGAGATGACCCTGGGACAGCATCCTCTGTCCCATGGGTCTCAGCAACCGTCAAAAGGAAACTATATTATCTGGGTGGTTGAGCAAGAGGTGATGGGGTAGCCCAGCTGGAGGAGAGTGCCATGGCTCCACTGCCACCAACCCTGGCACAGCCCCTGGCAGATACAGAGATAGGAGTGATGCTCATCTTCAGGCAACCTCATTCAGCACCCTGAGATCATGAGGTTCTATCTCATTCCCAGCTCCCTCCATGAGGAAGAGATGGACCCAAAAGGGCAAGGGATGCTGTGGAGTCCAAGCTCTCAGTGAGCGAAGAGTTGGGTCCCAGGTACCACATCAGGGAGGTTCTGCAGAGAACCAGGTCCACGCTGTGGCCATGCCCTTTGGGAACAGGGCTGGGGCAGGACCCATTCCCCGTGACTCCCTGCTACCCAGCGGCATGACCGGTGGCAGCAATGCAGCCACAGCATGCACACTGTCCCCATGTCCCACACAGGGCACCCTGAGGGGCCTGTGCTGCCAGGGTGCCCCTAGTCATGCAGGTAAGAGCAGCTGCTCCCCAGGTGCTGCAGCATCTTAGCCAGAGCCAGCAGCAGGCTCCAACCCCCATAGCCATCCCTCACACACCAGCCAGGAAACCCCTGGGAGATGCCCCCAGCCAAGCCCCCAGCAGACAGGAGGGCCCTGGGCAGAGCCCCAGCTGTGCCACTTGAAGAGAGACTGTCCCCATCACCCTGCCCAGCATCCCAGCCCTGCCTGGCGCTGCTCAGCAACAAGCACATGCCCGCTGCCCCATGGGTGCCAGGGCCCAGCACTCCCTGGCAGGGGTTCCCTCTGCAGTGGGTGCCCAGGCAGGCTGGGGGAGGGGGCTGCCTACCTGCTGCCCTGTGGCGTGGGCTCCGTTGGTCCCGGCGCAGGCCCGCAGGTGCCGCGCGTGTGGGTCTAACACCAGGGTTTGAAAGGGTTCAGGAAGCTGCTTATCAAAGGAGCTGCTGCCTCTGCCGCTTCCTCTCCCTCCTTCTCCCCCACCCTGCCTGCCGCCCACACACATACCGGCCACATCGCCACAGCCTGGCTCCGCCGGGCCGCGCAGCCCCGGCCCCGCTCCCCGCTGGCCACCATCCATGGGGTTCCTCGTGGGGATCTCTGGCAGGGCCAGGAGGTGTGCGTGGTGCCTCTCTGCTGTGAGCAGCCATGGGCAGTGCTGCTGCTGGCCCATGGGGCATGGAGGGACAGGCAAGAGCTGGCCCTGGGGCTGGGGCGCTGGCAGGAGGGTCGGGATGGGGTAGGTCGTGCGATGCGGTGGTGTTGCGCTGGGGCAGCAGGCCCCACCTGACCCACTGGGAGGCAGGGTGTGTGCTTCCATCCCTGCCACCACTGGCTGTAGCCCCTGACATGGGCTGTGCATCAGCTGCTCCCCATGCAGGGCAAGCCAGGGCTTAGCACCTCCCACCCTCCATGCTTGCTGGTGCACAAGGTGGTCCACATGCCATCCCACTGTCCCCCCAAACCCATGTCCCTGTGGGTGCCACCTGCCACTCCTCTGTACTCAGGACCAACCCTGGGCACCTCAAAGGAAGAAACAAGCCCAGCAGGTCAGGGAGTAGGTGTATTTGGGAAGGAAGATCCCTGGAAGGTCTGGCTCAGGTAGGACAGGTCTGCCCTTGGAGCACAGCACTTCCTTCCCCTGATGCCTGCTGCAGCAGCCTGGCTGCTCTTCCTGTTTGTTATTGCCTGGGCCCTGCAGAGACGCTGCACACTTCCTTCCTCTTCTGCCCCCACCCTGCTGCACTTACAGCAGCCCCCACTGTGTTCCTACCAGCCACCATGTGCCCTGCATCCCAAACACCTTCTCCCCTTGCTGCTCAGCTGGCTCCTGGAGCCCCCCTGGAGCCCCTGCCCCAGGCCACCTCCAGCCCAGTTCATTGACTGAGGGGGCTGTTCCCGGGACATGCAGTGCTGGCTGGAGAAGTGTGGGACACAAGTGTAGCTCTGCTGGTTGGGATCAAGAAGGACACCCAGGAGAGAGGCCCTGGGAACCACTCCTGACCCCTTTTGGCTTTTTGTTATTCAAAAAGCACTGTGACAACTGAAGGGGCTGTCCTGTCATGGGTAATCACCCAGGATGGAGGGCACCCAGGAGGGAAGCAAAGATGAGGTGCAGGGATGTGCCATGGTCCAGGCTCTGAGGGACAGACACCTCCAGACCCCTCCACACATGTGGTGGCACAGGGATGGACCTCAGTGTACTTCCAATGGCCAGCACAGCTCCTGCTTCTCCCTCTGCTGAAGCACCATCAGGTTGGGCCATGACAAGGGAGGTGCATTTGGGGAAGACAGAGCATGGGAGGCCACAGCCCAGTGGAGACCCAGAGCTAAAAGACAAGGTGCTGGTGGAAAATTAGCCTGAGCCTTGGGTGGACATAGACTGTACATGAGAGAGACCATGAGCAGTCAGAGCAGGAACACACCACTTGGCCCAGGGTGCTTCTACTCTCTCAGAGCCTCTCCTGCAGGGAGCTTTTCCCCTCCACAGCTCATTACACCCACCCCCCTGGCTGCTGCTCACCTGGAATGGCACGTGCTCCTCTGCCTGCGTGCCCACAGGGGCACATGGGTGGGATGCACACCCACAGGTGCAAAGTGAACATCCTTGTTTACACACTGGTGTCCACCCATGCAGGCACAGGGCATGCAAATACCTCACCAGCCTGTGCAGAGTGGTGAAGTCCCAGAGATGCTCAGTACTTCTGGCCACCTCTGCAGCCCAGTTTGGAGGACAGTGCTCCTCTGGAGGGGCACAGACTGGGTCTACAGCGTGATGCAATGGTGAGCAAAAAGTGAGGAGCTGCTCTGGGTAACAGTACAAGGCAAGGGGCCCTGCACCACCAGCTCTACACTGGATGTATCAGGCTGGCCTGGGGTACAGAGAGTGGTGAGGGGCTGGAACAGGCTGACCAGAGAGGGGGTGGGTGCACCGTGTCTGGGGGTGTTCAGGGCCAGGTTGAATGGGGCCCTGGGCAACCTTGTGTAGCTCCAGGCCTGAGGTTGGTGTCCCTGCCTGTGGCAGGGGGTTGGAGCTCTGTGACCCTTGGGGTCCCTTCCAACCCAGAGCATTCTATGATTCTGATTCAGTGATACAGAGGAGCCATGGCTGGGGCCATGGAAGATCTGCTGTAGGGCCTGTCCTCAATGTGTCCAGTCTGGGGGGAGACCCCCACCCAGGGACATCTGTGACACAGCCACCTGTACCACAAGCTGCCACAGGCATAGAGGAACTGGGCAGTCCAAAGCCCAGAAGGGGATGAGGGGAAGCAACACTGAAGGAAATGGCTCTGGGGTGGGATCCATAGGACCACAGCCATGACTCTTGCCATCTTCCCTCCCTTGCCTGGCAGGCCAGGAAGGGTCACAGCCCTGACCTTGGTGGCAGCAGGGTGTCAGTTCCTGGATCCCTCAAGGGTGACCTTCACCCTTGCACCTTCACAGCCCAGCTGTAGAGCAGGACTGCTGCAGGGAGAGTGGCTGCCCTGCTGCCAAACCCTTCTCCTGCCTCACTGCAGAAGCACTGGCCTTCTCCTGTGTCCTGCCCACATTCATGGTGCCCAGCATAATGAACAGGGTGGGTAAGAGCTCCCATCTGTGCTTTGGGAGGTGATGGTGATACCCAGAGTGGTGTTGAGACAGCAGAGGACTGATGATGGCAGATTCTGAGGGAAAGGTCCCAGCTATTACCACATCCTGGCCCAATGTGAGGTGCACAGAGATGTGACATGGGATCCCATGTGTCCCCTGTCTGGGGACACCTATGCATTAGTCATGAGTTGGGATACAGGGACTGGAGAGGCTTGTGGCAGAGCCTCTGAGGTCTTCAATGGGCTGTATAGCTGTGGAGACAGGCTGAGAGAGCTGGGTTGGTTCAGCCTGGAAGAGAAGGCTCTGGGGAGACCTCAGAGCCCCTTCCAGTCCCTTGAGGGGCCTACAAGAAAGCTATTTAAAAGGTCCTGTAGTTATAGGACTGGGGGTAATGGTTTTAAACTGAAGAAGGGAGATTTAGATCAGATATTGGGAATAAATCCTTCCCTGGGAGGCTGGAGAGGCCCTCGCACAGGTTGTCCAGAGAACCTGTAGCTGCCCCTGGATCCCTGGCAGGGTTCAAGACCAGGCTGGATGGGGCTTTGGGCAACCTGGTCTATGGGAGGGTGTCCCTGCCCATGGCAGGGGGTGGGATTGGGGGGGTTCTGAGGTCCCTTCCAACCCAAACCATTCTAAACAATTCTGTGATCTTGCACCCCAAGCATCCTCTGGCCATACCATCACAGTCAGTTCCCTTTGTGCAGAGAGCATCTCCCAGCTTCAGGCTGGGAGTTTTTCTCCCCATTAACAACTGGCCAGTCCCTACTCCCATTTCATACAATCACAAACTGGCATGGGTTGGAAGGGACCCCAAGGATCACAGAGCTCCAACCCCTCTGCCACATTTCTGCCCTCCAGCCTGCTCTCCCAGCCACCCTTCCCTGATCCACACCCCCCAGCACCTCACCTCTCCCTCTCCAAACAGCAGTGTAGCCTCAGAGTCACCTAAGTCCAGGCAGGCACTGAACTACCACCCGAAACGCAGGGGGTGCCCATGGTCTGGCTCCCCCCAGGATTGCCTACCGCACCATGACCTCGTCTCGCGGGGCCTTCGCCACCTTTGGGTCCGGAGCTCAGCCAGGGCCGCTCTCGCTCCCGCTGCCTCCACTAAGGAGCTCAAGGATGTCTTGCAGGTTTTTGGAGCTCAGCCCATCTCCTTGGCTGCCTAAACATCTCTCAGAGGCTTGAAGGTTAACTGGCTGCCTCGGGATTCAGCAGACTCCCTTAAAACCAGCCGAACGGCTCCGGAGCTGGCGTGAGGAGGACTCTGCAATCAGCCCCAGCATCCTGCAGAGCCACGGGGGGATGCGAGCAGCCCAGTTACAGCACGGCAGCGGGGGGCTCTGCATCATGGGCCTGCCAGCCTGGGGACAGCCAGCCCCGGGGACAGCCAGCCCCGGGGAGCTGAGCGAAGCACCTCTGCAGATCGCTTTGCCAGGAGAACGACTGTCTCGCTCCTCCAGCTTCCTCCGCCTGAGCGCGTTCCCAAGGACGGAGCCTGCACTCCCTGCCTGGGCTGGAAACCGTCTGCCAGGTACAGCCCATAGCCGTGGGGCTGCCAGGAGCACCCCACATGAGCCTGGACCCTGGGGATCCTGCTGGGATAGAGCCGACCTTGAGGAGGGAGGGTGGAGGAGGGAGCAGCGTGTGACCATCCTCCCCGCTGCCGGAGACTATCCATGCAGAGTTGGCTCCTGCTGCTGCCCAGCTCTGGCTGGAAACAAGCAGGCAGTTGCTGTTTCATTTTTAAAAGGCTGCTGATCTCACCAGCCCCTGAGCTCCCACCCCTCTCCCCCTGGAGAGCCAGAAGGATGCTTTAAGGATGGTTTGTCACCTGGATTTCTTGTTTAACTGGTTTTGGGTTGGTGGGTTTTTTTCTTCCCTGAATGACTGCTGAGCAGAACCACTTTTGCTTTCTGGAATCAGATCCTCTCCTGTGTCTCTTGCAAGCAAGCTGAGCTTTCCTCTGAATCTCCAAACAGAAAGGCAGAGGCAAAGCAGGTGAACCACGAGCCCCCTCTGTGTGGGGCTGGCAGTGCCACAGATCTGGGCTAAAGAGGGGTGCACGGGCACAAGGAACAGCTCTGGGCACAAAGGTGCTTTGCATCAGTGTGGTTTCTTGCTCTCCCCTCTGTGGGAACAAGCTCCCTCCCCATTCATGTTTAGCTTCATGCATGGAGGATTGCTCCTAAATTGAATGGTGAGGGGAGAGGCCCCAGAATGTGGGGCCAGCCCTCCAAGGTGCTGAGACTTTGTCTCTGCCCAACAAATGCCAGAAGAGAAGCCACAGGGGTGCAGCAAGAACCATGGGGCTATCTGGTCACCCAGGACACTGCTGCACCATGAGAGGACACAACCCCAGAACCAGCAGCAGCATCTTGTTGCTTAGGCTTGTCCTGTGCTTCCCTTGCTGCTTCCAAGAGCATGGTGCTTTTTGGTGCCTGGAAATCTTTCTGTGCCTCACTTTCCTCTGGGGAGCTAGCTGTCTGCCTCGTATGGAAGCCTGGTGAGATGGCAGCAAACAGTGGCCTGCCCCAGACCAAGAGACACACACACATCATGTCTTCTCAGGAGGCTCTAGACTATGGTGCCTGCTTGCAAAACACCGTGGGGTGTGTGGGCAAGAAGAATCCCAGGAACAAGAGCCCCTCACAGCTACCCTCCATCCCCAGAGCATACAGGATAAAGCAGCTCCCCATGAAAAAGGCACAGAAAGGCTTGAAGATCCTGAAAACCTACCACATCATTCATATCTTGGGTCCTTTTTTGGGCACACTGAACCCCACAGCAACAGGGACCTTGGCACCCAGTGGTGCCTGTCCAGCAAAGGTTGGTTGGGTTTTGCTTTGCACATCCCTGGGCTGTTTTCTTCTGGTGTGTGGGCACCAAGAGCAGTGACCTCTGGCTGGGTGTAGAGGCCATCATCAATAACAGGAAATGAACTTGTCAGGAGGGGCAGAAAGGGAGAGAGAGACCCAGAAAGAAAGGAAGTGGTTAGAAAGTACTCACTTCCATTTTTGCTGAGAGAGCCCGCGCCCACGCGCCATTGGGCCTGGGGGAAGCAGCACTGGCTTTCTGCAGGCTTATCTGGTTTGGGATCAGCACTGATCTTTTTACAGAGTTCTCAGATCATCTCCTAGCCTGTGGTGACAGCTAGAAACAAGACAGTAAACCAGGGGTGCTTAAAAATAGCCTGGTCACAGCCAACCTCTGGCAGACGTAGGTGCTGCGAGTCAAACAGATGAGGAGTTTGTGATTCCACAGAGGCTATGTTTCTTTAACCTCGATGAAATCAGCCTGTGCACGTGCTGGATGATGACTGCACTGTCTACTGTCTGGCTCTAGCACAGGACAGACCTGTGGGTGTAGCTACCTGGGGTTGACAGGCTTTGCTGCTACATGGCATGGGCCAGGGAGGATGTACCAGCAGCTCCTGCGTGCAGTCTCGGAGGTAGGGATGAACTGGGGCTGTCTGGAAGAAGAGTGATACAGGGTGGAGGTGACTTGAGAGCTCAGCTCCTCCAGTTCCCAGCTGCTGGTGTGGCAACTGTTGCTGCTGGACAGAAGGCAGCTTTTCTCCATCCAGGTATTTCTGTAACTCACCCTGGCAGCCTCCTCCTCTATTCTGGGGGCAAACAGGCTGAGGCCTGTCAAATCTTTTACCAAAAGCTATGTTTTCCAGAGCTTTCCTCACTGTTTGCCCACACTCCACTGAAGTATCTTTTTAAGATAGGAATCATAGAATCCCAGCCTGGTCTGGGTTGGAAGGGACCCCAAGGGTCACAGAGCTCCAACCCCCTGCCACAGGCAGGGACACCAACCTCAGGCCTGGAGCTACACAAGGTTGCCCAGGGCCCCATCCAACCTGGCCTGGAACACCCCCAGACATGGGGCACCCACCCCCTGTCTGGGCAGAAGAAAAGCTTTGCTTTGCTTTCCTTTCTCACAGAAAAGCTTTGCTGCCCCTGCAAATGTGAATCCACTGCCACATCTCTTTTTATACAGCACCCTGCAAGGCCCCCCCCCCGAGCCCAGAGGTTCAGCCTCCTTGCCATGGATCTCACCAAGACAATCATGTCTTGGAGCTCCAGGGCATGTCCTACAGACAGGACCTGCACTTGGTCAGCCAGGACCATGTGAGGTACTTTAGAGTCACAGAATCTGAGCTGCAGGGGACCCGTAAGGCCCATCGAGTCCAACTCCCAGTTCCACACAGCCCAGCCCAGTCAGAGCTGGCACTGAGGGCATCGTCCAGATGCTTCTTGCCCTCAGCCCAGCTTGGGGCTGTGACCCCTCCCCTTGGGAGCCTGTGCCAGTGCCCGACCCCCTTTCATTACAGAACCTCTTCCTAACAGCCAGCCTAAACCTCCCCTGGTGCAGCTTCATGCTGTTCCCTCCCTGGTTCCATCCCTGGTCACTGAACAGAGGAGATCGGCATCTGCCCCTTTGCTTCCCCTTGTCAGGAAGCCATGATGAAGTCTCCCCCCAACCTCCTCTTCTCCAGAATGAACAAACCCAGGGACTTCAGCCTCTCCTCTTGAGCCTTCCCCTCCAGACTCCAGCCTTGGATCCTGTGGTTTGGCACTAGGCCGCCAGCACCCACCGCTGGCTGAGGGCACACTACTCTGCTCCCAGAGAAAGGTTCTTGAGCTGGGGTGCCTCTTTCAGGAGCCAGAGGCCCATGGCAGGTCCCACTTCTCCAGCTGGAGGAGTCTCACCATAGATGTGCAGACACAGGCAGAGGGCAGCAATGCAGAGACAACAGAGACCTGCACAGTGCAGCTCCTCTGACACCCAGCCAGGGCTCTGCCTGCCTGTGAGTGCGTGGGCCTGTCTGCTCTTGAAAGCTGCTTCAGCTAGTGCTTCCTGGCCCCAGAAGATCAGGAAGCTGCCACGTTGGTTGATGCATTGCTCCTGCTGAGACTCAGTGCCTCCTGAGGCCCCTTGGACTCCCTGGCCATAGGAGCTCGCAGGATATGGTGTGTGTTTTATCCCAGCCCCAGCTATCAGAAATAGTCCTGTTGGCTCCCTGGGGAGAAGCCATAGTGCTGGATACCACAGATGCCCCAGATCTGAAGGAAAAGTTAAGAAGCTGCTAGCTATTTTGGGTTTTTTTTCTTCTGAGATTGGAGCCAAGAGAGGTCCCCAGATGCTCTGGGGCAGGGGACACCTTTCCTGCCAGCAAGTGCAGGTAGCAGAGGATGGAGCCATGGAGCTTTCAGTGCTAGAAGATAAATCAAAGCAGCAGCTGGTGGCACCAGAGCCCCTGGTGCAGCACAGGCATCAGGTCTTTGCCCATGAAAGCATTGCCTTGCCAGCACTGGAAGAGCTGCAGCAGCAGACAGCAGACCTCTCCATCACCCAGGGCTGCCAAACACCCTTCCTCTGCTCCTGCCTGGCATGGGCATGGAGTGAAGCCATGGGACTGGCATCAAGGCAGTGTCTGCAGTAACCCTGACCAGGTCTCAGGGACTCCAGCACATGGAAGAGCAGCAGGTCATGGCTGTGGTGCCTGGTGGGCAGGTCACTTGCTCAGTGCTGCAGCTGCCACCAGCCTGCTCTTCTCCCCCTTTACCTCATCTCTGGCTTGCAGGGGATGTTGTATCCTGTTAACAAGGGCTGCTGGGCTGTGTGGGCATCTTGAGGTTGGGCCCAGCTGATCCCCCAAGCCTTGGGGCAGTTTGTTGCAGTTCATCCCAGACCCTGCAGCCCATCCCAGCTGCACCACCCAGGAGAAGCAGGGCAGCGTGGCTTGGTGGCTTCACAGCTCAGATGCCAAACTCCCTGCTAATGACAGGACAGGGAGGGGTGAGGAGGCCCAGAAAAGCTTGATGCATCCCCGTTACCAGCCTGTCACCTGCTCACCCTCCCTCCCCTCTGGCAGCAGAGCATCTCTGCTTCCTGGTGCATGGATGGTAAACTGAGGCAGGGCTGGCATGTACAACTTCAGAGGAGAAAATAGCTTCTGCCTGTGCTTTGGGTAGGGACCAGCTCTCCAAGTCTGGCATCTGGGAAGGTCTTTATGCCCAACAGACCCTCCATGCCCTCAAACCCTCAAGCAAAGATATTCAACCACATGGACACCGTGGGACAGAGTAGGCTGAACTCCATCACACTGCAAGACCCTGTGAATGGTCCCACAGTCCCAAGTCAGGCAGCAGAGGTTGGAGCTGATACAACAGACACTGCGTAGGGATCTGGAGCAAAACTGTCAGCAGGACACAGAGGAGGCTGATCCCCCATCCCTCTGGGACCCCAGTGATCACCCCTGCTCCAGCCCTGCAGTAGGGGCTTGGTGAGGCCACACTTGTGCCAGTAAAGCCTTTGATAGTCCCCAGCCACTAGACCTGCACCAGTGGCCAGGATGTGTCCCAGGAAGCCACCTCCTCTGCAGTGGGTGAATGTCACCTACAGCAGCACTCTGGGGAGCAGCCAGGCTGAAGCTGTACCAGCTCCAAATGAGTTTCAGCCTGAAAAGGGTGGTCTCCTGGGGAGGGGGGAGATCTGCAGCTGAGCCTGGGGGAGTAGTGCTGGGGTGAGGGTCCCCCAAGGCTTCATTGTAGAGGCAGTACTGGGAGGACAAGGGGGATGGAGTGAAGCTGGAGGAGGGAAGGGTTAGAGGAGATCTTAGGGGGAAGTTCTTTGCAGAGAGAGTGGTGAGGGGCTGGAACAGGCTGCCCAGAGAGGGGGTGGGTGCCCCGTGTCTGGGGGTGTTCAAGGCCAGGTTGGATGGGGCCCTGGGCAACCTTGTGTAGCTCCAGGCCTGAGGTTGGTGTCCCTGCCTGTGGCAGGGGGTTGGAGCTCTGTGGCCCTTGGGGTCCCTTCCAACCCAGGCCAGTCTATGGTTCTATGATTCTTTTGGGGTCTGGATAGAGAAACCATCAGGTGCCACTGCCAGCCAGAGAGGTGGCCTCATGTTGTGTTTGGCTCTGGGTGTGGTGGAAGATGCGAGGGAGAAGCCAGGGAGCTGCAGAAGCAGGAGCTGTTAAGGGCAGGGGAGCACCCCTGGGTGCTATGCCACAGCACCCTGGGTACCAGGAGATCCTGCCCTTGTACAGCCCCATCCTGCACCCTTCCCCACTCCCTGGGACCCTCCAAAGCATCACAGCTACTGATCTACCAGGATCCAGTGCTCTCAGGCAAGCAGGTCAGTGAATCAGTAAGGTGGTGTTGTGAGGGTGAGGGTGGTTTTGCTGCTCCCAGAGCATGTGGGAGAGGGAAAGCAGCCAGGCAGCAAGATGGGACAATGCCCTGCCTTCCCCTGGAGCTGCCAGGCAGGCCTCCTGCCTGAGGGCATGGAGGATGGGCAGACCTTGTGTTTATTCCTCAAAAAACAAAAAAGAAAAGAGACCTTCCTCCTGAAAACAAAACCTTTTGTGTGCAAATGCAGCAGCCTGGCAGGTTTGTTTTTAGCCAGGAAACTTTGAACCAGAGAGCTGGGGCTGGTTTCATTTTGAAGGGATTTTTTTTTTCTGTTCATGGTGGTATTTGGAAACTGAGCTGCTTTCCAAATTTGGAGACTGTGTGTTCACAGAGCTGCTGAGCATGGCAGCAATGTCCAGGGCTTCCTTCTCTCCCTGGCTGGTTTGTACTGAGCCAGCATCCTTCTTCCTTTTCATTGCAGAGAGATTTACCCAGCTGAAGGGCTGGGGCTGAGTGGGGGACACTGGCAGGGGTGGGTGCCCATGGTGGGAAGGCTGGTTTCATTGGGTGGCAACTGACTCCCATGGGACTGGAAGGGTCAGGTGCAGAGGTGTCCCAATCATGCACCTCACAGCAGCTGCAGGAACCTGCTGCTCCCAAGTGGAGCTAATGTGGGCTGATCTATAAGAGAGGCTGAGGGAGCTGGGCTGGGTCAGCCTGGAGAAGAGAAGGCTGTGGGGGGACCTCATTGCAGCCTGCCAGTGCCTGAAGGGAGCAGAGGAACAGGAGGGGAATCAGCTTGTTCAAGGGCAGAGACTGGCAGGACAAGGGGGATGGAGTGAAGCTGGAGGAGGGAAGGGTGAGAGGAGAGATTGGGGGGAAGTTCTTTGCAGAGAGAGTGATGAGGGGCTGGAACAGGCTGCCCAGAGAGGGGGTGGGTGCCCCGTCCCTGGGGGTGTTCAAGGCCAGGTTGGATGGGGCCCTGGGCAACCTTGTGTAGCTCCAGGCCTGAGGTTGGTGTCCCTGCCTGTGGCAGGGGGTTGGAGCTCTGTGACCCTTGGGGTCCCTCCCAACCCAGACCAGTCTGGGATTCTATGATTCTATGATCCTCCCAGCCTCTTGTGAGGAGGCCACAAACATGACCTCTAGGCCTTGTTTCAGCTAGGACAGCAGGAGTCCTCACACTCACTGTCATGGCTCTTGTACCTCTTCCTGCTGCATTTATCAAGGTGGGAGAGGGGAAGCCTTGGGACCTGCTCCCACAGTCCCAGCTTTCCTCCAAACCCACCAGCAGGACCCTTTTCCTTGCACCGAGGGACCAGCTGCTAGCCACTCACTGGGATGAGGGTAAGTCCCATCATATACAAGTTCTTGGGATGCTCTGCACCTCCTGAGCCAACCCACCGGCTCCTCTTCACTTCCCCCTTGATGTGGAACTGAGAGACCAGGATGCTGTCACTCACTCCAGGATGGTGACTGGGCTGATGGGTCTCAGAGCAGGGAAGCAGTTGGCAGTCATGGTCCACAGACACCTCCAGGGCTGGAGCATGGGTCTTGGTGGTGTCTGTGCTGGGTCCATCCCAGCCTTGGGGCTCTCCCAGTTTCCCTTTGCAACAGCAGGATCACAGAATCCCAGACTGGTCTGGGTTGGAAGGGACCCCAAGGGTCACAGAGCTCCAACCCCCTGCCACAGGCAGGGACACCAACCTCAGGCCTGGAGCTACACAAGGTTGCCCAGGGCCCCATCCAACCTGGCCTGGAACACCCCCAGACACGGGGCACCCACCCCCTCTCTGGGCAGCCTGTTCCAGCCCCTCACCACTCTCTCTGCACAGAACTTCCCCCCAGTATCTCACCCAACCCTTCCCTCCTCCAGCTTCACTCCAGTCTGAAGGGATGCTCCCATCCCCAGGGATCTATCCCATCACAGGGTGCTCCCCAGCACCTGGGCTGGCCCCACAGCATGTGGTGCAAAGCCAGGCAAGGTGCAGGGAGGTGGGAGACATGCCCAACCTGCAGCATGGCACCTGTCTCCTGTTCTCCCTGCTGTGTTGTTACAGGGCCATGGAGGCATCTCCATCCACCTGATGGCTCCTCCCTGGCATCCTGCAGCTTCCACACTGGGCAAGCCCAGGCTGGCTCTCCCACAGCACCAGCCCAGACTTGAGCACCAGAGTTGTGCACAAGCAGGAGTGAAGGAACACTGGGAGTGAGTGTGAGCACACCACACTGACACCGCACGTGCCAGGCTCCTGGGGACAGCCTGTGGACCACGCTGAGGACAGCCACCAGAACAGGTACTGGTCCCACCCTTGCCCCTCTCTCTCTTCCCGGCCACGGGGTGGAAGCTGAGATGTGCTGGTGGCAGCAGGGACAGGGAGGGGATTGTCCCTCTCTGCTCTGCCCTCCTGAGGCCCCAGCTGGATCCTGTGTCCAGAGCTGGGGCCCGACACAAGGAAGATGTGGGGCTGTTGGAGAGGGGTCAGAGGAGCCACGGAGATGCTCAGAGGGCTGGAGCAGCTCCCCTCTGGAGAGAGGCTGAGGGAGCTGGGCTGGGTCAGCCTGGAGAAGAGAAGGCTGTGGGGGGACCTCATTGCAGCCTGCCAGTCCCTGAAGGGAGCAGAGGAACAGGAGGGGAATCAGCTTGTTCAAGGGCAGAGACTGGCAGGACAAGGGGGATGGAGTGAAGCTGGAGGAGGGAAGGGTTAGAGGAGAGATTGGGGGGAAGTTCTTTGCAGAGAGAGTGGTGAGGGGCTGGAAGGGGCTGCCCAGAGAGGGGGTGGGTGCCCCGTCCCTGGGGGTGTTCAAGGCCAGGTTGGATGGGGCCCTGGGCAACCTTGTGTAGCTCCAGGCCTGAGGTTGGTGTCCCTGCCTGTGGCAGGGGGTTGGAGCTCTGTGACCCTTGGGGTCCCTGCCAACCCAACCCAGTCTGTGATTCTGTGGTTCTATGTGTGGGGGGGGGGGGGGAAAGGAGCACAGACCCTCCTGTGCTCTGGCACAGTGTGGGCAGACCCCATCCTGCTGCCCCGGGGTAGGTGGCAGGGGCTGGGGGGCAAGGGTCTGGCGTCCTCCCTGCGTGGCTGGGGCAGAAGCAGAGCCTGGCATGGTGCTGCTGTGCCCTTGCAGGGGGCATCTTGTGCTTGGGTCCCTGGCATGCTCAGGTGTGGGTGGGCACTGGGGGCTGCTTCATGGCTTTGTCTTGGCTCGGTGAGTGTGGTATCCCAGTGGCACCACACACCTTTGCTGTCAGGCTGTGTGTGCCAGGGTGGGAGCAGAGCCCTGTTGGTGACAGGGTGGGACGTTTTGGGGACCATCCAGGTCTGTCCTAGCACTGCTTGCAGGAGGTGTGTGATGGGGACTCCCCAGGCTGCTCTCAGCCCTCCCCAGCTGGTGCCTCTTGCCCCAGCCAGGGAAGGAGACTCCTCCTGAGCCTGCTTAGCCCGGGGAGCAGGGCAGGAGCTGCACCCATGCCCGGGGGAGGGCGCGGAGCAGGTCTGCCCTGCTAAGCAGGCTTTGGGCTGCTCTGAGTCACCCGCAGCCCTGCTCTTCCCAGGTCTTCAGGCGCCTGGTTCATGCCCTCAGGCAGAGAGCACAGAGCATCAGTCCTGCACATCACTCACTCCTGCAGCTCCTGGCCAGCCCACTGAGGGGTTGTACCTGCCCTGGGCACAGCTCTGCCCTGCAGAAGGGGTGATGTCCCCCACTGCCTGCTTTCCCTTCCCCTCCTTGGAGAAGGGCTCCAGGGTTTGGCAGCACAGAGCAGGAGGCAGGCAGTGATGCCAGGCTCCATGTGGAAATGGGGGGGTAGCCCAGTATCTAGGGTGGCAGGTGAACCTTGCAAAGAGAGAGGTCCCAATGGCACCTGCATCCTCCACAGGTTCTGCCCCCAGGTCCTGGCTGTTCCCCTTGTTCTCTCACAGCCCTGGGCACCTGAGAGGTGGAGAAACTGTGGCCTGGGGCAGGTCCCAGCACTGGTAGGCACAAGAAGGGACAGGGACTGGGGGGACAGGGACCAGAAGGATGTTGCTGATGGGCTTAGGCAAGGCAGAAGCCCCAGAGCTGCTCCCAGCCCAATCCCAGTGGCACCAGTGCCCCTTATCACAGGCCCCAGGGCATCAGCTTGTCACAGGGTCAGGTTGGATGCACAGGGTCCTGCACAGGGAGGGCTGGCAGAGCTCCCACAGGAACAGCAGGGCTCTGCACCCAGACATGGGGACAGACCCCTCCTCACAGCACAGCACCAGGCCGTGGCTGTGCCATCTCTGGGGGGCAGGCTGAGTCCCTCAGGGGGGTGCCAGCATTCTGGCTGCCTGCTGTCCCTGGTAGCAGTGCCAGGGACTGTGCCAGGCTCTGCCCATGCCCAGCCTCAGGTCACTCTGCTGTCACCACACACATCCCCTTGACACTGGGGATGCTTGGGTGCCACCCTGCTGCCCACCCTGCTCATCCTCACCCTAGATGGGGCTTCCCAGAGGGGTCCCCTGCTTCCTGGGGTGTGGAGTGCCATGATCAGGTCTGGGAGGTGCCTCAGCAGGGACAAGCCCTGTGTCACCCACTCTGCCCACTGCATGGAGTACAAAGGCAAACTGGGGGTGGACTCAGCTCTGGTCTGACACTGGCACTGCACAGGGGGGCTGCTTGGAACCTTGGCCAGGCAGGCCCTTTGCTACTGCCCATCAGCATAAGCAAGACCTGACGCCACAATGATGGGCACGCTGTCAGAGATCCCCTTTCCTGTCTCTGCTCCAGACTGGATGATCCCACTGGAGCCCAGGGCAAGCACCATCTCCCAGCCTGAGGCTCTCCCCTGTGCAGGAGGTGGTGCCTTGGTTGCTCAGACCCCACCTCTGGCCAGCATAGCGCTCAAATGCTCCCTGGCAGCAGGGCATCCCCCATCCCCTGCTCCTTCCCTTTGCTGCTGCATGGAAAATGTGATGACTCAGCAGCCCCTGAGTTTCCAGGCCTCATTCCAGCTGCTGGGTGGAGAAACCTCCTGCAGTTGTTTTTGGGTCTGGCACAGCTGAAGGCTTCACTGTTTGGGGGAGCCAGAGGGGAGATGTGGAGTCCCAGCTGAAAGGAGGCACTCTCCCTGTCCTTACCAGCACTGGCATGGTGTCACTGGGGTGGCTGTGGGGAGGGCAGCACTGGCATGTAATGGGCAGCTTCTTCTGCCCAGTATGGGAGGCTGCTGAGCCTGGCAGTGCCAGGGAGAGGGCCTGGGTTTGGCTCCCACCAGCACTTAGGGTTGTTCCCATCACAGGCACAGCCCAGGCTCCTGGAGCTCAGCCCAAACTGCCTGGTGCCCAGGTTTAGATCAGTGGGAGGGGTATGGATGTGTGCCCACTGGTAGTGGGGGCCCAGCTCTGCCTGCCCTGTGACAGGCCACCAGCAGCATGGAGAGGCTGGGAAAGCTGCAGGGACACCTCCAGGTCCATGTCCAGAGGTTGGTCCTGTCCTGGGGAGCAGCAAGGCACAATGCTGGGGCAGCATCACCCCCAGCTTGTCCTCATGCTTGGCAGGGGTCACCTCTCCTGGATGGGGCTGTGCAGGACAGCAGCACAGCATGGCAGCAGGCTCCAAGGGAACAGGGACACTGCTCCAGGAGTCCTTACTCAGTTCCACAGCCCAGGGACCAGAAGGGGCAGGACAGACCCTCTTATCCTTGAGCAAGCCAAAGCCTAGAGAAACTACTTTGGTGATGGAGTGTGTATATATATATATATATATATATGTTATACCACCACACAGGGCTGTGGCAGCAGTTTTCCAGCAAGCTCCTGGGATGCCACATCCCACCTTACTCCATTGCAGCTCCATCCAACTGGGCCAGAGTGGCTGGAGATCATAGAATCATAGAATGGGCTGGGTTGGAAGGGACCCCAAGGATCACAGAGCTCCAACCCCCTGCCACAGGCAGGGACACCAACCTCAGGCCTGGAGCTACACAAGGTTGCCCAGGGCCCCATCCAACCTGGCCTTGAACACCCCCAGGGACGGGGCACCCACCCCCTCTCTGGGCAGCCTGTTCCAGCCCCTCATCACTCTCTCTGCAAAGAACTTCCCCCCAATCTCTCCTCTAACCCTTCCCTCCTCCAGCTTCACTCCATCCCCCTTGTCCTGCCAGTCTCTGCCCTTGAACAAGCTGATTCCCCTCCTGTTCCTCTGCTCCCTTCAGGCACTGGCAGGCTGCAATGAGGTCCCCCCACAGCCTTCTCTTCTCCAGGCTGAGCCAGCCCAGCTCCCTCAGCCTCTCTCCAGAGGGGAGCTGCTCCAGCCCTCTGAGCATCTCTGTGGCTCCTCTGACCCCTCTCCAACAGCCCCACATCTTCCTTGTGTTGGGCCCCAGCTCTGGACACAGGATCCAGCTGGGGCCTCAGGAGGGCAGAGCAGAGAGGGACAATCCCCTCCCTGTCCCTGCTGCCACCCCTCTGCTGATGGAGCCCAGGATCCCATCTCCCTTCCCAGCTGCCAGAGCCACTGCTGCTCATGTTCAGTGTCTCCCCCACCAGAATCCCCAGGTCCTTCTCACAGGGCTGCTCCCCAGGAGCTCTTCTCCCAGGCTGGATCTGTGTCTGGGATTCCTCCAGCCCATGGAGGATGGGGATGACTGGCTTTGCAGAGGCTGGTGCCAGGGACACCAGGCTGTGGGCAGGCAGGTGCAGCAAGTACCCACAGGCTCAGCTTGATCCCCAGCTGGGCAGGGCAGATTCAGCCCAGGTGGAGTTTCCCAGGACTCCAGTGAGTGGGGTTGTCCTCTTTCCAGCCCTGACCTGCTCTTTGATGTGCTTTGAAGCAGGAGGAGACTCACCTTGACTCTGTAGCCTGGGAAAATCTTCTGTCTGTACCACTGTGGAGGATGCTGCCTCCTGCCACCTGCCACTGGGTGATGCAAAATCTCTTCCCAGGGTTTTCCTTGATAATGCAGCGTCCCTCTTGCCCCATCCCCCTCCCCTGAACCCCCCATCCTAATCTCTGACCCCTGCTTCATCAGCCAGGGGTTCCCTTCCAGTTCAGCTTGTGCCACCTGTCATGCTCTGTGACACTACACAGTCCCACCTGCCCCCAGTGTCCCCTGCCTCTGCCCCAAGCTCCTTGCACTGCCATGGCAGGGGGCATTGCCTGACAGCCTGCACCCTGCCACAGACCTGCATGGGGACATCCCAGAGCCTGTCTGCAAGTGCATTTGGGGAGCAGCCAGCTGTAACCTCCCAGATCCTGCCCTGGGCCCCCGGTAAAGCTGGCAAGCCCTCACTGTGGTGGGGAGCTCCAGCCTCCTCCCAGCTGGCTGTAGCTACTCAGCCCTGGAAAAGGGCCTTTAAAAACAGTCCCCAGCCCACTGGAGACAGCAGCAGCCAGCCCCAAACCTCCCCCTGCCTTGGCTTGTGCAGGGGACTCCCTCCCCACCCATCCAAGCAGCTGGAGGATATTGACTCAGTATCCATGAGCACCCACCTCTTATCCAGCTCCTGGGGGGGAGGGGTGTCCAGTCCCACACCAGTCACTCCAGCAGCAGCGATGGGTATTCCCAGCTGTCTGTGGCACTGGTGATCCCCATCACCTCCAGTGCTGGGGGACCTCAGTTCTAAATGCTCATGTGGGGACCCCTAAACCCCAGAGCTTTTCCCTAGGCCTCCATGGCTTGGAGCAGATGTACCACTTGCATTTTTGACTCTCAGCCCTCTCTGGAGCTGCCAGGATTAAGGATTAAAAGAGTTTGCCTGTGCTGGGACCAAGGCATTGCCTTCTGCTCCCACCCTGCTCCCCATGTCCAGGGTGCTGGGGGGCAGGGGGCAGGTCTGTGACTTGAAAGGCTTCTGGTTGTTGAGTGGTGCTGTTCTGCTGGGGCCACCCTGGAGTCGGGAACAGGGGAGAGAAAAGGTGGCAAATAAGCCCTCACTGCTGGGCTCAGCAGGGCTCCTTTACCCTCAGCCCACCCCAGGCTCTGACCATGGAGCAGGACTCTGGGCACCCATCCCCTTTGGCCAGGACCTGGGCAATTGGCTGTTCCCCTTACCAAGGGGAGGGGACTCATGTGCTCTGTCCCCCCTCTCAGCTGGTCCCATCAGCCTGGGGTCTGTCAGGAGGTTTGGGGGATGGACCTGGGGTTGGAGATGGGTCCTGGATAGGAGCCCTTCTGTCCCCCTCTCTTCTCAATTACCTGCAGGGGTGTGGGCTTTCCTATGTCTGCACTGGGGGCTGATCTGTCACAGGTCCCACCTGATGGACTTCTGAGTTTTTTGGGGGGGATATCTGCTGTCCTGGGGCCAGCTGGAGGATGTGTCCCACCCACCTGGCAGCTCAGTGGCTACCAGCAATAAGCAGAGCTTGAGTAGCCCCTGTTGGTATCTGTGCTGGCTACTGGGCCAGACTCCCACGGCCACACAGGCTGTGCTGGCTTCCAGGATAGATACATCACTGAACCTCATCCAGCACTGTCCCACATCTCCAGCGCTGATGTGAAACCAATGGCATCTGGGCTCTGAATCAGAGCTGGCACCCTGCCCTGCATTGCACAGGCACAGCACAGCCCCACACACAGCTCGGGGGGAGGGGGAGCACAGCGTGCTCCCCATGGCAATGCACAGTCCCTACAACCCAGGAAAGGACACAGCTCAGACCCAGCCAGCCCCTCAAACGGGCAGAGATGCCTGTGAGAGGGATGCACCGTGCAGGAGCCTCTCACAATAGGTACCCTCCCCACACCTCCTCATCCTCCCCCAGCTCCAGTCTGCCTGTCCCTGTGTGATGCAGACAGAGCTCAAAGGTGCACAGAGGAACAGAGAGATCCGCAGGCTGCACAGCACCCCGGATCCACAGTCCAACCCATGTTCCTTCCCTCCAGCATCCCAGCCCAGCATCCGCCCCGCTCCCCTCGCTGGGGGCTGGTTTGGGCACTCCTCCCAGCTCCCAGCCGCCCTCTGTCCCGTCCTGCCTCCTCCTCCTCTTCTCCTCCCCCCTCAGCACCATCTCCCACAACTCGGCAGAAGGTTTTCTGATGGCCAGACCGGGCTCCAGCCCCGCAGAGCCCCAGGCAGAGCCCCCCCTCCAGCCCCCCCGGCCGCAGCACGCACACGCTCCCACAAGGACAGCGACAGAGCCACCGCAGAGGGACCCGCGGGATCCATAGCACGTGCACACAGCGAGGGGCTCACAGACAGACAGACAGACAAGCTCTCTCCTTCTCCCAGCCCAGAGACGAGCTCTGCGGCTGCCCAAGGCCAGCTGGCAGGGCTGATGCGCATGGCATGCGGCGGGGGTCCCCACTGATGCCACCCTGCCCCCCGCGCTGGGGGAGCATGCGGGGAGGCAGCCCCTTGCTGCCGTGGGAGCAGGGGCTGGCTGGGGACAGCAGCTGCTGAGAAGCTCCCCCCCTCCTCTCCTCAGCTTGGCATCTCTGTCATCTGCAGCCACCCCGGTCCCGATGAGACCACTGCTGGTGCTGGTGCTGGTCCTGTGGGTGCCACGTCTCCAGGGAGCCCTGGCAGAGGTAAGCCCTTCTCTCTTCAACCCCCTCTGGTCCACGCTGGCAGCAAGGACTCCTCACAGTCCTACCCCGCTGAGGAATGACGGCATCTTTCTGGGCTGCCTCTCCAGCCAGGCAGCTGCACCGAATTAGCAGCGTTTGCAATTACGAGCTGGCTCTTTCCTCCACTTCCCCCCCTTCCCCTCCCCTTCTCTCCCCCCCCCCCCCTCTCCCACAGTGCCCTCTCGCCCCAGTGCCTGGGATCCAAGCGTGTCCCTGGTGCCATGGCTGCATGGCTCCTCACCACAGGAGCTGCCTGGCTGCTTCCCCCCCAGGTCCTGAGCCCCCTTTGCTCCCCTCTGTGCACACACTCCCAAAAGCACCGCAGTGCTGAGGGAGCCAGAAATGAGTCAGCCAGCAGAGCCAAGGGGAAAATAGCTCCAGAAAGAAAGATGATTGCTCCTCTGTGGCTTGTTGCAGGACAGGGAGTGGGCAGAGAGGTTTCCTTTAATGTGGAGGGAACTGGGCTCAACCTAAAGCAGGGCGCACCCTGCTCGGGAGCAGGCTGGGGGGTGAGGAGCATCCCGTGAGCGTGCTCAGCACCCGCTGTGGTTTGGAGGGTGCCAGATGCTCTGGAGCTCGGGCCAAGCCTTCCCTTTGCAGCCTGTGAGGGATGGCAGCTGGTGGGTTGGGGTCCCCTTCATCCCCTCCCTGCTATGGTGATGGGAAGGAGGGGAGGTGCCTGGGGAGGAATGAGTTTAATTGGGCCTGTCCAGAGCTTTGTCCCTCCCCAAATCTTCCCCTTGTGCCCTGTTTTGGCGTGATGTCTTCCCCCATGGGCATGGCCCCATGTTGGTCTGCAGCCCCAGGACTCAGGGAAGCCCACAGGCTACATCTGCTGAGCCTCAGGTAGGGGAGGGTGATGCAAGCAGTGACCTGGGCACTCCTGAGAGAAGGGGTCACAGTCCCCAGAGGGTCGCAGCCCCCAGGTGCCATGTCAGGATGGGACCTGTGCCTGGCCAGCCTGACACCTGTCCTGGCACAGGGCACCTCTCCTAGGCACTGCTCTCAGCTCAGACTACCTCACCTTGATCTGATGTGTCTCTGATGTGACATCTTACACCTTGTGTAGCTCCAGGCCTGGAGATTGGTAGCCTGTGGCAGGGGGTTGGAGCTCTGTGATCCTTGGGGTCCCTTCCAACCCAGACCAGTCTGTGATTCTATGATCTTCAATCCCCCAGGGTGAGGGATGCAACCGAACAGCACAGGCAGGGTTGGAGGGGCAGGACACCCACATGGATAGAGGTAAGTCAAGCAGAGACATTCCCACTCTGCAGAGGGTGATCTTGGTGCCTGGGAGATGAGATGTGCTGGGTCAGAATTCGTGCAGTTAAGACTAGCTTTGTAAATACTCTGCCTTAGATTTACTGCAGGCTGCAAGTCATGGCCAGGGAGGGGGAGGGGAGCCAGCCCCATCCTCCTCCAGCAACCAGCCTGATGGGGTGCAGTGTGAGAGATAGACAAGGTTCCAAGCTCTTCCCTTCCCATGGAGCATCAAGTAGGCTCAGCAGCCACAGAGCCATGGGTGCCCTGCAGAGAGCCCCTGCAGTTGGCTGAGCAAGATCATGCTCCATGGGGCAGCCCCATGGCTGTGCCAGGCTGGCTGGGAAGCAGCACAGCCATGCTTACACTGCAGCCAGCAGGCTCTGCAATGTGCTTGGAGTCAGCAGGGTGCCTGCACAGTGCTGGCCTGTGCCAGGGAAAACTCTTCCCAGTGATCTGCAGGCACCAGTCAGGGCATGGAGCATAGCAGGCTACAGCTGCCTGTCATGTGCTAGGTGGAGCTTCTCTACAAGGACATGAGCAGTGTTGTGAGGATGCCCCTGGCCCATTGTAGGGTCATTTGTGCACATTTGTGCTGTAGGGGTGAAAAAGATGATTGCCAGGGGACAGATGGAGGCAGGAGATGCAGTCTGCTGGAGACCTGGGAGCAGCAGACAAACGTGGGTGGAGAACTCATACCTTCAGGAGATAAGAAAGAGCCTGCAGTGAAAAACCACCCCAGCTTGAACTTCACACAGAGCAGGGTCCTGCTGGCTGTTGTCAGGAGATTAGCCATGCTCTGTGCTCTGCAAGCTGCTGCGAATGGGTCTCTGCAGCCAGCAAGGGGAGCAGGGTACCCAGTGCAGGGACACCCAGCTGCACTGAGATAACCCTCCCTGAGCAGCCTGTTCCTCAAGCTGCACATGAACCTTCTCAGAACGGCAGCAGGCTCCCATCAAGCATGGAACAGATGCTCACGCTGTTCTGACCCTGTCCAGCTTTATGTTAAGGCCACAAACAACCCCTGAGCAGTCCCAGTGCCACCCTTGGGGCTCACCCCACGCTGCTGCTCTTGCTGGGAGAAGGCAGCACCTGGGCAGGTGTGGTGGGGCTGTGCTTGTCTAAAGCCCCGTCCCTGGGGGTGTTCAAGGCCAGGTTGGCTGGGGCCCTGGGCAACCTTGTGTAGCTCCAGGCCTGAGGTTGGTGTCCCTGCCTGTGGCAGGGGGTTGGAGCTCTGTGATCCTTGGGGTCCCTTCCAACCCAAGCCATTCTATGATTCTAAAGCTCCCTTTTTCTGCCAGGCCACGTGTAGGCCACGCGTAGGCCGCTGCGAGGTGGTGTTAAGCCATACATTTGAAGTGCTCATTACAAAAATGCCTCATTAGCACCAGAGCTGTTGTTGGGGTGTTTCCTGAAGGCAGGAAGCAGTAAAGAGCTCATAGCTCACAGCAAGGCTGGGGATGGAGAGCCTCTGAGCATCTGCTAGTGGAGACACGGGGAGGCAGAGATGGAGCCTGTGAGGGTCACACTGCCAGCCTGGTCCCAACAGAGAGGCTCTGTCTGGCTCCTCTTTGTGTAGGTGGTTCCTGAGCAAGTCCAACAGCAGGGATTCAATGCCAGTTTTGGAGAACAACCCACCAGTGAGGCTAAGATCCATACACCACTTCCTTGTCACCAGATGCCACAGCGTGCTGACCTTGCTGCTGTGGCAAGGCCAAGGCAGGGACACACCTCAGCAGGGGGTTGTGCAAACCTGGCCCCACATTTCCCCTGTGGCGATCGGCAGGGAGCAACACGCAATTCGATATGAATTGTAGGTGAAGCCATTTATTAGGTGAAATCACACAGATTCTAGACTTTTTACTACCAACGTGGCAAGCTAAAAAACTGCTCATTGGTTACACACACTGTTCACACCATATTGATTGGTTAGTGATTATAACGAGCTCTGATAAACCTATCTCATAGCTAAACATCCTTAGTTTCCCTTTAATACCTAAAAGCATCCCCACACCTGCTGTTCTGACCCTCTTGTTATGGCTGGTTCCTGACATGTTCTGTTACTCCCAAGTACCTTCCCATAACTGCTTCTTGGCTTAGGGCAGCCTGTACCCCTGTCAACAAGGCTGCTGTGTTTGGAGAATGTGATTATTAGGATCCTCTCAGCATGAGGAACTTTTCCTGTCTCATGGGAAGAGAAGAATATTGTCAGGGCCTGTGTCTTGGGAGAAGAGAGCTAGGCTGCCGACAGGCCTGCTGCCTTCCCCAACATTCCCCCACCTACACAGTGTCCCTGCTCTTCCCATGTCATCTTTGCACTGGCTAGGACAGTAGGACATCCCTCTGTTATAAATGACTTGATCCCAAACAGGATTTTAACCAAATGGAACAATTTATGAAAGGAATAAAGGCAGCAAAGGGTGCTGGGGGGGCACAGGCAGCACCGGGTGCGCTGGGAGTCTCTGCTCCACCAAGACACACCCCAAACAGCTCCAGTCCCTGACTTACAGACCTTCCAGGGATAACACAGCCCACCAGCTTAAACGGACAGGCTGGAGTGCTGCCAGGAGACCCCCACAAGACATAACCATATACATCTTAAACTGACATGCTGGGGCGCCGGCCAGGTAACCCCCACAAGACATCCTGTAGCTTTTGTCTTGCTAATAACAGGCAGCTGGTTCTGCAGACTCGGTGCCTTTCCCTTCTTCTTCCCTTCTTCTTGTTGATCAGCTTCTTTTCAGAGACAAGTTGTTCCTCCTGAGGTATCCCAATGCACACACTCTGCTACACTGTGATCCTTTAGGCAAAGCTTTGCACATCCTTTATGTAGTTTGTTGCTGCTTCAACAGACTTCATTGAATACATGCAAAATCTTAACCTGTCCCTCCTAGGCCTGTGACCACACAAGGGTCTGTCATTATTCCCCCAACATCATTCCATATTAACATGAACCACATGGACATATATCACACCTCCAAAGCAGCCTTTGCCCTCTGCCAGAGCCCACACAGATACAGAGACTAATGCCCTGCTGCCATATCTGTCCTGCTCCCTCAGTGGGGATGCCCCTCAACATCTTTTTGGAGGCTCAAATAAACCAAGGTGGTAAGCAAATGATTATACCAAGCCAGGGCAACCTGTCTGCCATAAACCAGGCCTGCCTGGACACAGTGAGTGATGGTCTGAAGCATTCAGGTCTTTCTCCAGGGGAGGAGATGCTCCATGCTTAGGAGCATCTCTTTCTTGTGGCACTTTTGGCCCCAGCCCATGGAGGGTTCTGAACCTTCTTGTGTTTTCCAAAGGCTGCCTGGAGCCCTTGGGGTTGGGTGCCAAGGTGTGCAGCAAGAGTAGTTGGGCTGGGGAGCCTGACCCTGCAAGCTGGCCACCCAGCAGCACCACAGCTCCCTCTTGAAGGTTTTGGCTTTGCTTCTGCAGGAACCCTCCTGAACCTCACTGTGAGTGACCATGGCTGGTCAGACTCCCTCCTTGTGTCCTGGGATGAGCTAGAGGGGGGTGCTGAGGGATACTTGCTTGCCCTCTCCTCCCTGGGCTCAGGGATGCTGCTGCAGAATGGATCTGCTGGACCCAACATCACCAGCTTCTGGTTCCACGGGCTGATTCCTGGCATGAGCTACAGGATTGAGGTGACAGCCATGCTCCCCTGCAAGGAGACCACCAGCCAGACAGTCACAGCACAGACAAGTAAGGGGTTTGCTGGGGACTGCAGAGTCAAAGGGCTTTAGTGCTCCTGCCAGTCATCACTGCAGTGCTTTGGAGAATGTGATTACAGGACTGTGTGCAGTTCCATGAGCTCATGGGGACATCAGGCTTTTCCTCACTTCCACAAGGATTAGGACCTTTCCCTGGTCCACAAAGCCTCATCCAGGGTCCTGTCCCTGCATGGGCAGGGTTCATACTATGTCTTTTCCTGAAAAAACCTAGCAAATGATGGTCCAAACCATGCTCTGGACTACAGAGAGCTGAGGGGTGGAAAATGTCATGCCTGGAGGTCTAGAAACAACTACAAGGAAGTAGCATCTGCTCCCTGATTTTGGCATATCTCTGCCAATCCCTGCTTCACCCACTAAACCCTGCGCTGTGCCCTCCCTGGTGGGTGCTGAGGGCTGGGGGAAGGGTGCAGGCATGCTGAGCCCACAGCTCAGGTGAGGATGAGTGAGGGTGAGCTCCTCCCTTGCCAACACCTCTCCAGCAGATCCTTGAGTAAATCAGTGCAGGTGGAGGCAGGGAATCTAGAAAAGGAGAGAAGAGCTGAAGGGAGAGGGTTGGCCAGCTGAAGGGGTGGTGGCAGGTATCAGTGATGGCTACAGGGGGCAGGGTGTTCACAGAAAGACAGGACTCACAGAGCCAGGAGGAGCAGAGGACCTGCAGCCCACAAGCTCACAGGGAAGCTGATGGCTTCACCTTTCTCAGCACACACCTTGTGTTGTCCCTGGCTGAGCCTCCCTGGCCTGTTGAGAGGGACTGTGCAGACACTGATCCAAAGGGAACAGTGCATCCCACACAGCCAGTGGGAGAGTAGTGAGCTGGCAGGGAGGTGATAGGGCTGGCTTGAGGCATTGGGTCCTTGCAGGACCTCCTCAGTGAAGGCAACGTCCCACCAACCCTTGAGTAACCTGGCAGGTCAGACACCCCCAGGCAACCAGCCAACACTGTGCCATGTCCAATGCAGGTCCCTCACCTGTCCACAACCTGAGCCTGAGCAGCGGTGGAAGCTCGACCCTGCTGCAGGCCTCCTGGGCACATGGCCCTGGGCATCGAGACAGCTACCACCTTGCCCTGTACCACAGCGACACCCAGGTGCTGGTGAGAAATGCATCCATCCTGCCCAACGCCTCCACCTTCCTGTTCGAGGGCTTGCTGGCTGGCAGTGAGTATGCTCTGCAGGTCAGCACGCTGGCTGGATCCAGCCAGGCCAGCACCAGTATCCACCAGTGGACAGGTAAGAAGTGATGGGTGTGCTTGACCCAGAGGGAAGGGATGGGAGAAAGGGTTTGGAAGGATGGTGGTTGGGCTGGTGGAGATGGGGTGGAGGTCTTTAGGTTTGGAGTGGGGAGTTGATGTAGGCTGGGGAACAGCTGGGAGTGTTTTACATCCCTGCTATAAGCCCAGTGTACTTGGCCAAGGGGACAACCTTGCACCTCAGGCCTGCTTTGCAGGACCTCAGCTTGGGTTTCTGTGCTCCATGTCCCCAGGGACAACCTGGGGGTGCTGGCAAAAGGTCTTGGCAGCTGTAGAAATGGCACACTGCACAGGCTGCCACCCTCTCATGGAGGGACCTTGAGAGCCCCTCAGCCTGCCTGGGAAGGGACATGGGAGATAAGTCCCTCAGCAGATCCCTGCCAGACCTTCAGTCCTTGTGCCAGCACACAGAGCATCTGTGGGGTTAGGAGACCCTGGAGAAAGATGAGGGTCCAGGGAGCCCCAGCCCCAGTGCTGACCCTGCTGCCTCCTGCTTTTTCCTTCAGCTCCCTCCATCCCCACCCAGCTGAGGCTCAGCCCCAGCTCCAGTACCAGCCTTGTTGCCTCCTGGGTGGGTGCTGCAGGGGCTGCCTGGCTGCACCTCGTCCTCCACAACCTCCTCACCCAGACAGTGACCACGACCCTGTCAGCCAGGAGGGGCCTCACCAGCTACACCTTCCAGCATCTCCAGCCAGGCACCCAGTATGGGCTGGGGCTGAGTGCCATGGCTGGGCCATATACTGTGGGAGGGCCCAATGCCACAGCTTGGACATGTGAGTAGTATGACCAGTGGTGGGGAAGGACCTTGGTGGCCCTGGCTTTCTCCTTGCCTTTAGTCCAGCCTCTCAATCCATAAGTGTCCTGCCAGAGCTTTGGGTGCAGAGGGCAATTCTTCTGCTTGGACCTGGCTGGCAGCTGCTCCAGCACCCAGTTTTGGGGATAGTGGGGATGGAGAGACCCCTGGGCAGATGAGTTCCCAGTGCTAGCCTGCTTCTCCCTAGAATGCACTGGGATCAACTGGGATCAGCCTGTGGCCTCTCCCTGAGGAGGAGGATGGATCCCACTGGCGTTCAGTGCAGCTGGGGACAGGCTCTCCTGCCTCAGGGTGTCCAAGAGCAGCAGAGGAAATGGGGGCAAAGGGACAGCAGTTCAGGTGGTTTGAATGGGAGGGTTTTGGAGGGAGGTTTTTGTGGGTCTCTGGTCCTCTGACTGATGTCAAGGGTATATTTTGGTAGCCCCTGATAGCCTTGTCCTGGTGGATATCCCTAATGTGCTGGGTGCTGTACAAACATAAGCAAAGGAAGCCAGACTCTGGCAGGTCAAGAAGTTGATGGTAGCCCTCCCACACCCCAGCTCATTGCATTGTTCAACCCAACTTCTTCCACCTTCTGCCCTCAGGCTGACAAGAGCCCCTGAGGGAGGGTGATTTCCACCACCAGAGTCCTGGGTTGCTGCCAACACTTCATCCATAGCACTGTGAACAGTTCTGGCCCCAGATTTGCTCTCCTAGACATCCCCAGGAAAACCAGAGGGGAAATGGAGAGGGCAAGCCAAGCCTCCTGGACAAAAGCCAGACTCCTGCCAAATGCCAGGGAAGTGTTAGCCCTTTCTAGTGAGGACCAAGAAATTGTGGAGGTGCCAAGCTGCAGACTCAGGGCTGTCATGGGCAGTGATTAGTCCTGACCCAAGGCAAAGACACTGGTCAGGCATATGCTGGAAGAACCTAGGTGCCACCAGGTGATGTGAAAGAGACAGCATCTCTTTCCTGTTCTGTCTGCCAGTGTGGGAAGCTGGAGCTTGCTCAATACTGACTCTGCAGCTGGGATTTTGGAAGACCTCCATATCCCCAGCTGGTTTGTTTCTGCAATGAAGTGTGTCTGACTCGATCCCTGATGTTGCCTACCACTGCTGCTCTGATCTACTCAATGAGTAAATCCTGCACAAGCTGGGGGCATCCAACCAGGAGTTCAGTCCAGGCCAGTTCCTGAGAAAATCAGCAAGCTCCTGATGGGACATGAATGGAGAAGAGGGGCACTTTTAGGCATTTCCCAGCAGGGCTTTCACCTTTGTCTGGGCTCTACTAGACCAGGAGTGGTTGTGCTAAGGAGATGGCATGTTCCAATAACACTGCGCTGCCATCCAGAGCCCTGGCCAGGCTGGAGAGCTGGGCAGGGAGAGACCAGATGAGATTCAACAACAGCAAGTGGAGAGTCTGGCACCTGGGGAGGAACAACCACATGGATCAGGACAGGCTGGGGGTGACCTGCTGGAGAAGAGCTCTGTGGAGAAGGACCTGGGGGTGCTGGTGGGTGACAGGGTGGCCATGAGCCAGCAGTGTGCCCTGGGGCTGAGAGAGACAATGGGATCCTGGGGGCATCAGGAGGAGTGTGGGCAGCAGGTCACAGGAGGGGATCCTCCCCCTCTGTTCTGCCCTGCTCAGGCCCCAGCTGGAGTGTTGTGTCCAGTGCTGGGCTCCCTGGGATCAAACAGCCAGGGATCTCCTGGAGAGAGTCCAGAGGAGGCTGAGGAGATGATGAAGGGCCTGGAGCATCTCCCCTGTGAGGAAAGGCTGAGAGAGCTGGGGCTGTTCAGCCTGGAGAGAAGAAGACTGAGGGGGGACCTAATCAATGTCTATCAATATCTGAAGGATGGGATGCAGGGGGAAATGACCAGCCCCTTTTCAGTGTCTGTGGGGACAGGACAAGGGGCAATGGCTGCAAGTTGGAGCACAGGAAGTTCCACAGCAACCTGGGGAGGAACTTTTCCCCAGTGAGGGTGAGGGAGCCCTGGGACAGGCTGCCCAGGGGGTGTGGAGTCTCCTTCTCTGGAGAGATTCCAGCCCGGCCTGGACACCAACCTGTGCAGTATGAGCTGGGGAGCTGCTTTGGCAGGGGGTTGGACCCCAGGAGCTCTGGGGGTCCCTTCCAACCCCTGGGATTCTGTGATTCTCTGATGTCTAAGCCTAGATGTCACTCTGCAGATAAGGAAGGAAAAAATGAGGTTTAGGGATTTATGGGGTTCCTAACACCCCCTAATCCTGACACACACAATCCTGTTCCCTTCCAGACCCCCTGAGCCCTGGAAACGTGACCCTGAGCAGCGCAGAGGTGCAGGGTTCCTTGCAGGCTCACTGGAGCACCCCAGCAGGACAGAGGGATTTCTACCTGGTGATGCTGCAGGAGGCAGAGGGTGGTGCTCTGATAAGGAACATCTCTGTTGGTGGAGGCACCAGTCAGGTCACATTCCATGGGCTGAGCCCTGGGAAGCAATACTCTGTCCAGGTGATGGCCGTGGCTGGACCTTACCGGGCACCAGCCCGCAGCACAGCAGCCTGGATACGTAAGGAGGGAGCCCCAGCCTGGCTTTTTGAGGGTGGCAGGTTGGGCTGGGGAGGGGGATTGTGGCAGAGATGGGCTGCACACTGCAGTAGCACCTGGCCCAGGATGTGGGCCAGAGCTGCTGCTCCCCCAGTTCCTCCCAAGGGTGGGCTTGGAGGTCCTGGCAGCTTTGTGCTGAGTAGTGTCAGGCCTGAATCAAGACCAGACCCCACTCAGGAACCTTTGGGCTCAGTGTTGGGCAGGTTTCAAGACAGCTTCCCCCTCTCTTTGCCCGTGGTAGTTGCTTTGGTGGGTAGTGAAGCACCACCAGTCCCCCCAGAGCAGCACCTCCCCATGCCCAGTCCCTCTGGGTGGCTCGTGGAGCCATGGTTGGTGCCAGGTGGGCAGGAAGGAGGGGCTCCCCCAGACCCTGGTGCAGGAGCAGGAAAAGGCTCTTCCTCAGGCCCTGGTTGCTTGTGTTTGCAGGTGGAGGGGGCACTGCAGTGTGTTGTGAGAGCACTCTGTCTGTCTCACAGTGATGTCCCATCCTTGTCCCTTGCAGAGCCACTAGCACCATCTGCTGTGAGGCTGTCCAGCCTGGGGAGCCCTCACAGCCTGCTGGCCAGCTGGGAAGAGGCAACAGGGGAGGGCTACGTGCTGGCCCTGAGCCCCAGGGAGCACCCTGTGAAGAACAGCTCCCTGCTCAGAGGTGTCACCAACTTCACCTATGAGGGTCTCAGCCCTGGGACCCTCTACACCTTTGAGGTCAGCACCGTGGCTGGCCCCTACACATCCTCACCCCAGCGTGTCATCAACTGGACATGTGAGTGCCCCAGCTACACTGCAGCCAGCCCCAGCATGCCTCAGGGCACGGGACAGCACAGGCCTGCTGCAGCTCCAGGCAATAGAAGGGCAAAAGGCTCCAGAGGAAAGCAGAGGTGCTGCTGGGTAGTTCTCAGCCTGATCTGGATCCCAACTGCCCAGCACAAGGGGCAACAGAACCTGGCGCCCTCTTCTTTCTTCTTCTCCTCCTCCTCCTCCTCCTCTTTCTCCTCTTTTTTCTCCTCCTCTTTCTTCTCCTCCCCTTTCTCCTCCTCTTTCTCCACCTCCTCCTCCTCCTCTTTCTCCACCTCCTCCTCCTCCTCTTTCTCCACCTCCTCCTCCTCCTCTTTCTCCACCTCCTCCTCCTCCTCTTTCTCCACCTCCTCCTCCTCCTCTTTCTCCACCTCCTCCTCCTCCTCTTTCTCCACCTCCTCCTCCTCCTCTTTCTCCACCTCCTCCTCCTCCTCTTTCTCCACCTCCTCCTCCTCCTCTTTCTCCACCTCCTCCTCCTCCTCTTTCTCCACCTCCTCCTCCTCCTCTTTCTCCACCTCCTCCTCCTCCTCTTTCTCCACCTCCTCCTCCTCCTCTTTCTCCACCTCCTCCTCCTCCTCTTTCTCCACCTCCTCCTCCTCCTCTTTCTCCACCTCCTTTGGCCACTCACCTGTGGCACCCCTCAGGCTGCATCTGCCTTGAACCACCTCTCCACCAGCCTGGTCCAGACTGCTTGGCCCAGCACCTCCTCTAGCAACAGAGCAGTCCCTTGTACTGTACTGGCCCCAGTCTCTGCCCAACTGGTGTGTAGGTGTCATCAGGTAGACAGTGACCTGCTCAAACCCTGTGGGTGGCCAGAGCACCTGGATGTGGGTTTTCCTAGGAGAGGGGCTCCAATCCCAGCACATTTGGGGTTGTGCTTTTGCTGGGTGACCCCAGTCAGGGTATGGCTGTGACTCTAGACCTCTCTTTTCCTAGATCCTTTGCCCCTGGAGCAGCTGGCCCTCAGCAATCAGGGCCACAGCACCTCTCTGCAAGCCTCCTGGAGAGCAGCTACCACTGGCAGCACTGGCTATGCAGGCACCCTCTGGGAAACCAAGTCCCAGCAGCAGGTCAGGAACATAACTGTGGGGAAGAACTGGACAAATGTCACCTTTGAGGACCTGGTCCCTGGGAGACAGTATACACTGGAGATGGTGGCTGTGGCTGGACCTTACAGATCCCCTGTAGAATCAGCCACAGACTGGACATGTGAGTGTGCTAGTTCTCCATCAACCCTACTGCAAACTGCAGCCCTGCCTTGCCAAACAGCAGAAAGCCCACAGCATGGAAACAAGGCAGAGTGTGGAGATATGGGGAGGAGGGGAAACCAGGGGCAGGGATGGATAGACAGACAAAGAGTGGAAGGACAGAGCAACCAGAGCCACATTCAGCCAGGTTGGAAGTAAAAGGTTCTTCAGTACTGGAGAAATCCAGCCCTGAATAGAGAATGATTGCAGATGTCACCCAGCAGTGGAGGTGGGGATCTGCACCCATGTTGCTGGGGAGCAGAAGCTCAGGCTTTTCTGGGTTTTGATGTGCCAGGGCTGATCTCTGACCTGAGCCCACCAGGGACAGGTGGTGGGAGGGTGCCCAGGACAGGCAGGTGTAGGCCCCTGCTCCACACACACCACAGCAGCTCCTCCACTATGACCTCTCACTGCCTGCATGTCTTCTCTCTCAGACCCCCTGGCACCAGCTGGCGTGACCCTGACCAACACCCGACACCCACTGGGACTCTCTGCCTTCTGGGAAAAGGCTGCTGGTGATGTGGACCAGTTCCAGCTTGAGCTCTACAGCAAGAGTCATCCAGTGCACAGGAACATCTCAGTGGGGCCAAACACCCACAACTTCACGTTCCTGGGGCTGTCCCCTGGCATTCAGTACTTCCTGAAGGTGACTGGCCTTGCTGGTCCCTACAGATCCTCATCACACTTTGCCACTGAGTGGACATGTGAGTGAGAAGTGTCCCCAGCCTCTGGCAGGGATGGGTCATCTTGTCACTGCCTGCAAGACTGGCAGTGACATGGATCTGTCTGGGTGCAGGGAGGGCTCCAGGGAGACCTGCATGCTCCCTGCCCTTGGGAATTGGAGCATGTGTCAGGAGTTAGGTGCTGGGTTCTGGGCCTAGACCACTTGGGATCTGAAGGCCAGCCTGGGACTGGTGGGAGAGGGGTGCAAGAGAGGAAGCACAGAGACCTATTTGGGTTTAGCTGCTCCCTGTCTGTGGAGCAGGGCAGCCCACTGGAGAGCCAAGTGCCCTCTTTCTCAGTACAGCACCTGGCTGTTGGCAGTGCCTTGGGGACATAGATGGGCAACTACCTGTGTGGCTTGTCCTAGGGATCTGCTTCGGCAGGGGGGTTGGACCCCATGGGCTCTGGAGGTCCCTTCCAACCCTTACAGCTCTGTGATTCTGGGAACTTACACATCCTCCAGGACCACAGGAGAGCTGCCAGTCAGCTGCCACTGCTCCTCCTTAGGCTCTGTGCAGAGGTGCAGGCTATGCCCTGGCTCCTCCAGTCCTTTCCTCCACCATCTCATGGGTCTCCATGCTGTGTTTTCCCCTAGATCCACTGTCTCTGGCTAATGTGAGTGTCCAGCCTGGCCAGAGTCCCCAGGAGCTACACGTGAGCTGGGCAGAGTCAGGTGGTGGCAGAGACCACTTGGTACAGCTCTCAGTGGCTGAGTCCCTGTGGGTCATCAGGAATGTGTCTGTGCCCCGTGGGGTCACAGAGCTGGGGCTGGAGGGCCTGGTGCCAGGGGCACGATACCGTGTGGAGATCATTTCTCAAGCTGGGCCTCACCGCACCTCCTCCCAGACTGCCATTGGCTACACTGGTAAGGACACAGACCCCCTGCCCCCAGCCTGGCTCACCTGGGGAGGCACTGGGGACCGAGAGGGCTGTCCCAGGGCTCTTCTGCAGGACAGCACTGAGACCATACCCCACAACCCACTAGTGCCTGTCTCCTACTCATGATGCTGTCTCTCTTGTTGGGACCCTCATCCTGAGACCAGCAGCTCAATGGGGCATGCTGTGAGCCCAGCCCAGCACTCTGGGATCAGAAGGTCCCAGACCATGGTAGTGATGCACCGTTATCACCTGGGACACAGGGAGCAACTTTGATCTGGGAGCAACCCACTGTGCATGGCAGTCTTTAGACAGCATCTTAGATTCTCACAGTCCTGCAGCTTCCAGCTTCATTCCCAAACTAGACACAGGCCTGAGCATCCCAGGTTTGTTCCCTGTAATGGTGTTTCTCTCCCACAGTCCCACTACCTCCTGTTTCCCTGTTGGCAAGCCCTGTCAGCACTGCCTGGGCTCTGGCTGTGCAGTGGGAGACCCCTCCTGGGCAGAGGGACAGATACCTGCTCAGCGTGCATGAGGAGGGCTCTTCCTCACCAGCAAGGAGCTTGGAAGCAGGGAAAGACAGCACCAATGTCACCCTGGCACAGCTGGCACCAGGAACTTGCTACCTTGTTGGGATCTGGGCAGTAGCTGGACCCTATCGCTCCCTCCCCAGGAATGTCACTGGCTGCACAGGTAAGGATCCACACCACCCATGGGTGACTGGGCTGGGAGCACTGTGTGAGGAGGTCTAGAATGGGATAGGGATCAATGGGAGGGGGGACTGGGCTGGGAGCACTGTGTGAGGAGGTCTAGTGTGGGATAGGGATCAATGGGAGAGGTGACTGGGTCTAGAATGGGGTAGGGATCAATGGGAGGGGGAACTGGGATGGGAGCACTGTGTGAGGAGGCCTAGAATGGGATAGGGATCAGTGGGAGGGGTGACTGGGATGGGAGCACTGTGTGAGTTCTAGAATGGGATAGGGATCAATGGGAGGGGTGACTGGGCTGGGAGCACTGTGTGAGGAGGTCTGGAATGGGATAGGGATCAATGGGAGGGGGAACTGGGCTGGGAGCACTGTGAGGTTTAGAATGGGGTAGGGGTCAATGGGAGGGGTGACTGGGATGGGAGCACTGTGAGGAGGTCTAGAATGGGATAGGGATCAATGGGAGGGGTGACTGGGATGGGAGCACTGTGAGGAGGTCTAGAATGGGATAGGGATCAATGGGAGGGGTGACTGGTCTGGAGATGCTGGTCTGCCATCATCTCCTGCCTCTTGCAGCCTTGTACCATGTGTGCACACAGCATCTGCTGGCCAGTTGCTGCTGGGGAAAGCAAAACTCCCCCCTGTAGACAGCTGCATATTCAGAACTGGGTCTGGTTCTCTCTGACTCATGTCTCTCCCCTCACAGTTCCTGCTGCACCAACAAACCTGAGCCTTACCAACCCAGGCAGCTCCTCAGAGCTTCACACCTACTGGAACAAGCCCCCTGGCAGGAGGGATCACTACCGTGCTGTCCTGCACAGCCTCAGCACCCAGGGCAGGCAGCGGGTCCAGACCTTGAGCGCGGGTGCTCAGAACATCACCTGGCCTCAGCTGGAGCCTGGCAGCAGGTTTGCTGTGCAGGTCATCGCTGTGAAAGGCTCATTTGAAGCCTCCTCCACCAACATCACCCAATGGACATGTGAGTCTGATGGCTTGGGTTGAAGGCTGTGGCCTCCATGTGAGCCTTGTGAAGCACCCACTGCCACCTTCCCCATCCCAAACTGTCCCTGCTGTGCACCTACCTTCTCCATAGTTGTCCCACCTTTCTTCTCACTGTCCTCATTCCTTCTGGACACAGAGCCAATCCCTCCTACCCACCTCCACGGCTCTTCCTATCTCTCCTCCATATCCAGCTGCAGACCCTGGGGGTATTACACAACCCTGCCCTCTGCCCCCTCCCCAATGGGAGCTGGAGTCCAGCACTTCCAGAGCTCAAGGAACCACTGGGCAAAGCTCACAGCTCTGAGCAGAGCTGGCATGAGGGGGCTGACTGTCTCCCTCCTGCTTTTCAGATCCCTTGGCTCCTGCCAACCTCAGCCTGCACAGCCCCTCTGCCTCCACACTGCAGGCCTCCTGGGCAGCCACAGGGGGAGGAGCAGAAGGCTACATGGTGGATGTCTATGACACAGCCTCCCACAGCCACGCTGGGCACATGATGCTGGGGGGGGTTGCCAGGAGTCACATCTTCAGGAACCTGAGCCCTGGCACATACTACAGAGTGACAGTGAGGGCCACTGCTGGGCCCTTCCAAAACAGCACCCCCACCCTCACCCACTGCACACGTGAGTATGATGCTGTCCTTGCAGCCAGGTGTCCCCCAGGTCTCCCCCTTCCTGGCTCAAATGAGAGGCCATACTGGGACAGCCAGAGCCTGCCCTCCCATGCAAGCACCCAGTGCTCACGTCCTGCTGGGTGCAGCATGGGGAGTCAGCATGACCCTTGTGGCCTGGCCACCTGTGTCCCCTGACAGTGAGCTTGGGCCCGGCCCCCACTGGGGGTCATCCCAGCCCCTCAGCCTCTCCAGATCTCAGGACCCCACAGTCAGTGATTAACATCCCTCTCAGGGTGAGGATCCACTCTGTTCAGGGCTGTACTACCCCTCCAAGGGGTGTCCACCTGCCTGTACTGGGTGCTGTGTGTGTCCCATGGGAGGCACCCCCATTTACCCGCCCTGCTCAGGGCTGTCCATCCCCTCCAACCCAGGTCCTGCTGCCTGTGCTGGGTGGATACGTCCCCCCTCTTCTCCTCTCAGGGTTGTCCATCCCCTCCAAACCAGGGAGGGGGGGGGTAAGGATGCAGCCACAGCCCCGATGGCTCTGGGCCCCACATCATTTTCTCCACTGAGTCCTCGTGAGGCCCCAGCTGGATCCTGTGTCCAGAGCTGGGGCCCAACACAAGGAAGATGTGGGGCTGTTGGAGAGGGGTCAGAGGAGCCACAGAGATGCTCAGAGGGCTGGAGCAGCTCCCCTCTGGAGAGAGGCTGAGGGAGCTGGGCTGGGTCAGCCTGGAGCAGAGAAGGCTGTGGGGGGACCTCATTGCAGCCTGCCAGTGCCTGAAGGGAGCAGAGGAACAGGAGGGGAATCAGCTTGTTCAAGGGCAGAGACTGGCAGGACAAGGGGGATGGAGTGAAGCTGGAGGAGGGAAGGGTTAGAGGAGATCTTAGGGGGAAGTTCTTTGCAGAGAGAGTGGTGAGGGGCTGGAAGGGGCTGCCCAGAGAGGGGGTGGGTGCCCCGTGTCTGGGGCTGTTCCAGGCCAGGTTGGATGGGGCCCTGGGCAACCTTGTGTAGCTCCAGGCCTGAGGTTGGTGTCCCTGCCTGTGGCAGGGGGTTGGAGCTCTGTGATCCTTGGGGTCCCTCCCAACCCAGACCATTCTATGATTCTGTGATTCTAATGGTCCTTGTTTTGCAGTCATGTGTTGGGGTGGGATGTGGTGGTGCTACAGCTGGGCTGGTCCTGCTCTGGACCTGCTGCCCACCTGTTCATAGCAACACAGGCTGCATTAAGAATGGAAACTAATTGGCACCTTGCAGGGCTGGCCCATCTCCTGCACCACAGGCTTGGCACAGACATGGAGTGTCTCCTTTCCCTCAGCCCAGATGTGGCTCTTGGCAGTGACATGTCTCTCCTCCTCAGGCCCACTGCCCCCAGCTGCTGTGCACTGGCTGAGCACGGGGCACCCTGACAGGCTGAGTGCATCCTGGGGTGCTGCGGCTGGAGGGCGAGATGGCTACACACTGACCCTGCACCACGTGCTGCTGGGCACCGTGACAGCTACAGCCTCACTCGGGAGAGACACCCACAACTTCACCTTCATGAGTCTGACCCCAGGGTATGAGTACTCTCTGGAAGTCAGTGCCACAGCTGGACCATACCAGGCAGCAGCACCCAACATCAGTGGCTGGACACGTGAGTGCTTTGGGGAGGGGGTTGTTCCCTGCAGAGGGGGAGGGGGGGTTGTTCCCTGCAGAGGGGGAGGGGGGGTTGTTCCCTGCAGAGGGGGAGGGGGGGTTGTTCCCTGCAGAGGGGGAGGGGGGGTTGTTCCCTGCAGGGGGGGGGGCTGTTCCCTGCGGGGGGGGGGGGGGGGGGGGCTGTTCCCTGCAGAGGGGGAGGGGGGTTGTTCCCTGCAGAGGGGGAGGGGGGTTGTTCCCTGCAGAGGGGGGGGAGATGTTGCATCACTGGGCAGTCTTGAGGAGGGATGGGAGGTTTGCAGGGGACCTGGTGCTTTTGGAGATATGCACACACATCTGCATGGGACCAACACACAGCAGCTGATGCAGGAGCACACGGTTACCCTCATGGGCACATGGATATTAAACTGTAGACTTGTGAATGACATGCAGGGCTGTTATACTGTGCCCACATGGGGCTTTCCCCCTGCCCATGCTGCCCCATCTCCCTCTAACAAGAGCACTCCACACTCTCTGAATCTCCTCCAGCAAGTGCAAACCACATTACTATAAATGTTTATGCAATGAATCAGTGTAGTACAAGAGGCAAATGCACAGTCCTGCCAGGAGAATGGGTCTTTCTTCTGGATATGGACTAGTCTAGTCCATCTCCCCACCCAGAAAGATTTTAGGGCTGGACAGAGTATTTTAGGGCTGTGAGAGCCTTGCTTAGCCAGCTGCACTCCAGCTGGGTGCTGGGGGATGCATGTGGGTGCAACAGTGGCATAGGGACTCCCTCAGCCTGTGAGGATGAGGGAGACCTGGGTGAAGGAGAGTTGGCATGTGAGGGTCCATAAAAGGGTGGTCAGCATTAAGGCTGAGGTGGGATGGAGAGGGAAAAGAGAAAAGTGAGGAGGAGGAGGAGTGTGCCAGAGGGTGTCTATGAGGCCCAGCCCTCAGGCAGCATCTGTCCTGCTGCACAAGTTGTTTCCTTCTGCACAGTCTCCAGTCCCTAACCTCAGTCTGGTGGTTCCCCAGGTCCACTGCCCCCCACCACTGTGCGCTTGCTGAGCACAGGGCACCCCAACAAGCTGAGAGCATCCTGGGGAGCTGCAGCAGGGGGGCGAGATGGCTACACACTGACCCTGCACCACGCACGGCTGGGCACCCTGGCAGCCAAGGCCTTGGTTGGGAGAGACACCCACAACTTCACCTTCATGGGACTGGCCCCAGGAAGCAAGTACGTGCTGAAAGTGGCGTCCATGGCAGGGTCCTACCAGACAGCTGCAGGGAATGTCAGCAACTGGACATGTGAGTACTCTGTTCTGATGCAGTGCATGCCCTGCCAACAGCCATAGAACCATGGAAAGGTCAAGGTTGGGTTGGGAGGGACCCCAAGGATCACAGAGCTCCAACCCCCTGCCACAGGCAGGGACACCAACCTCAGGCCTGGAGCTACACAAGGTTGCCCAGGGCCCCATCCAACCTGGCCTTGAACACCCCCAGACACAGGGCACCCACCCCCTCTCTGGGCAGCCTGTTCCAGCCCCTCACCACTCTCTCTGCAAAGAACTTCCCCCCAATCTCTCCTCTAACCCTTCCCTCCTCCAGCTTCACTCCATCCCCCTTGTCCTGCCAGTCTCTGCCCTTGAACAAGCTGATTCCCCTCCTGTTCCTCTGCTCCCTTCAGGCACTGGCAGGCTGCAATGAGGTCCCCCCACAGCCTTCTCTTCTCCAGGCTGAGCCAGCCCAGCTCCCTCAGCCTCTCTCCAGAGGGGAGGTATGAAGGCTTGTTGCAAAGGACATGGTCCTGCTGACCTTTATAAGCAGACCCTGAGCCCTGGCCTGATTCCAAGGGCAAACTGGAGCCATGGCACTGGGCAGGGATCTGCCCGCCTTCGGTTTTAGCTTCACCTGCCTGGATTTGGCTAGATGTGCTTCAGGGGAGAGGCATGGAGGGAAAGGGCAGGGGCATTCACCTTCCCCTCCCCTCTAGCTGGCTGGGTGCTCCCTCCTCACCCATCTCCAGCTGGGACAGGGCTGTCTGCTCAGACAGACACCCCTGGAAAGTCTGCAGAAGATGCTTTTAGCTGCCTCCAGGCTGGTGGATGCAGTGATCCAGCCAAAACCAAATGCCCTGTCCTGTATGGTGCACCTCTTCTGATGACAGTGCCAATATACCCAGGCCATGTCCTCAGACCCTTCACTGACAAGTCTCCCATCCTGTTTCTCCAGACCCCCTGGCACCCCACAATGTGTACATGACGAACCAGGGGTATCCCCACAGGCTGAGTGCATCCTGGCGAGCTGAACCCCAAGGACAAGACAGCTACAGGCTCCTCCTGTATCATTCAGGATCAGGGATGGTGGCAGCCAACGTGTCTGTTGGGAAAGGCACCAGCAAGTTCACCTTTTCTGGCCTGGCTCCAGGACACAAATACCTGCTGGAAGTGGTGTCCTTGGCAGGGCCCTACATGGCCTCTGCAGGGAACATCAGTGACTGGACAAGTAAGTGGCAAGAGGTTCAGCCTTCCCCAGCTGGGTGGGCTCCCCCAGCAGTGGGGTGGTGCAGGGATGTAGCTAGAACTGCTGCCTGGAAACTGTAGGTACCACCATAGCAACGGGATCATAGAATCATAGGATGGTCTGGGTTGGAAGGGACCCCAAGGATCACAGAGCTCCAACCCCCTGCCACAGGCAGGGACACCAACCTCAGGCCTGGAGCTACACAAGGTTGCCCAGGGCCCCAGCCAACCTGGCCTTGAACACCCCCAGACACGGGGCACCCACCCCCTCTCTGGGCAGCCTGTTCCAGCCCCTCACCACTTTCTCTGCAAAGAACTTCCCCCTAAGATCTCCTCTCACCCTTCCCACATAGAATCCCAGACTGGTCTGGGTTGGAAGGGACCCCAAGGGTCACAGAGCTCCAACCCCCTGTCACAGGCAGGGCCACCAACCTCAGGCCTGGATCAGGGGCTATGCAAGCCCCCACTGGGAGTGAGAGCAGGTCAATGCTACTGCCCATAGGACAGTCTAGCACCCAAGGGTGCTGTTTGAGGCAGCAGACCTCCAATTTCTGCCCTGGCTGTTCACACAAGCTGTCTCCTCCATGCATGGGTGACTGAACAAGAAGAAGGGATCCCATGGCTGTGGTCCTGCTCTGATGAAGGACATCCACAGCCTGGGACACCATGAGGCCTTACAGGCAGGGGAGACACCCCACCATCCCCTCTGCTTTTCTCCCTGGCACTCAGGAAATTCTTGGCATGGGGAATAAGGGGAGGCTGGGCTTTTTTTTGTTTTTAATTCCTCTTTTTTTTTGAAAGGAATGTGGAAATTGCAGCTAAGCACAATAAGCCTTTTCATGTGCTTGTCCCCACAGCCCCTGCACTTTGCCTGGGGAATCCAGAGGGAGTCTCTGCTCCCACGCTCAGCCAGCCCCTGGCATGGTGGTGGGAGTCATGTGCAGAGCTCTCCAGGCAGGTTTCTAATGAAACTTGCTAATTAGCAGGAGAAAGAACCTATCTCCTTGTGCCCATCACTCTGCATGTTCTCCAGTTGCCATTTAAAGGTCATTTCTGGTAGTGGCAGCCACCAGCTGCAGAAATGTTCTCACTGAACATAAGAAGTTCTGCAAGTGGAGAGTCTGGGACCTGGGGAGGAATAACTGCTGGAACCAGGACAGGCTGGGGGTGACCTGCTGGAGAGGAGCTCTGTGGAGAAGGACCTGGGGGTCTGGTGGGTGACAGGGTGGCCATGAGCCAGCAGTGTGCCCTGGGGCTGAGAGAGACAATGGGATCCTGGGGGCATCAGGAGGAGTGTGGGCAGCAGGTCACAGGAGGGGATCCTCCCCCTCTGCTCTGCCCTGCTCAGGCCCCACCTGGAGTGTTGTGTCCAGTGCTGGGCTCCCTGGGATCAAAAGGACAGGGATCTCCTGGAGAGAGTCCAGAGGAGGCTGAGGAGATGCTGAAGGGCCTGGAGCATCTCCCCTGTGAGGAAAGGCTGAGAGAGCTGGGGCTGTTCAGCCTGGAGAGAAGAAGACTGAGGGGGGACCTAATCAATGTCTATCAATATCTGAAGGATGGGGTGCAGGGGGAATGGCCAGCCCCTTCTCAGTGTCTGTGGGGACAGGACAAGGGGCAATGGCTGCAAGTTGGAGCACAGGGAGTTCCACAGCAACCTGGGGAGGAACTTTTCCCCAGTGAGGGTGAGGGAGCCCTGGGACAGGCTGCCCAGGGGGTGTGGAGTCTCCTTCTCTGGAGAGATTCCAGCCCCGTCTGGACACCGACCTGTGCAGTATGAGCTGGGGAGCTGCTTTGGCAGGGGGTTGGACCCCAGGAGCTCTGGGGGTCCCTTCCAACCCCTGTGATTCTGTGATCTTCTACTTGTATCTCCACAGCATGGAAGAGAGCACAAGGATGCCAGTAACACCTTGGTGTGGTTTTCTTTGTAGCCCCTTCAGTTCCCAACAACCTCTCTGCAGTGGCTGGAGGGAACAACACGATGCTCATCTCCTGGGGCAGTGTGCCTGGCCAGCAGGACGACTGCCAGCTGTGGCTGAGGGATCCCAGGAACAGCACACTGTCCTGGAGGCAACCCCTGGGCAGAGGGCAAGTCCAGCACCTGCTCCAGGGGCTGGTCCCAGGGAGGAACTACTCTGTGTCCCTGAGCTGCGTGGCTGGGCCCTACTGGAGCAGCACCAAGGCCTTGGCAGTCCCGATGGGTGGGTATGCTCTGCCATGGGGATGGCAGGAGTGGAGGTTGGAAGGGGGGAGAAATGCCTGGGTGACCTCAAGAGGGGATTAACCCTTGGAAGTCAACAGAAGGGTGGGAAGTCCTCATGGTAGGACAAAAGGAAAACCAGCAAGATGTCTTTCTAGTAGCCAGGAGGAAGCCTGAGTTAGCCCCAGCACAAAGATTTCCCATCCCCTCATGGCCTGGTTACCTGTGAAGGACAGCAGCCTCTGCAGAGACCTCCATGGGTCTGCTTCTCCTGGAAGGGACCTGATCAGGTCCTGACCCATTCAGCTTGCCTTGTGGCCCTTGACACAGAAGGCTCCCAGGTTGCAGATGTCCAGCTCTGCTCCTCTCATTGACATAGGGACAGGACCAGAGTGGCTCTGGGCTGACCCATGGGTTGGGATTTCTCTGATCCAGAGTTCAGAGCTGGCCCTCTCCTTCACAGAGCCAAACCCAGTGGAGGATGTGCAATGCCTACCAGGGTCAAGGAGCCTGTACTTGAACTGGACCAACTCTCCTGGAGATGTGGAGGCTTATGAGGTGGTGACAGAGAGACTCTCTGATGGACCTCCCAGCTCCAAGGATGTCATGAGCATCCCTACAAGTGAGGCCAGTCTGGAGGGGCTGGGACCAAACTCGTCATACCGAATTGTTGTGAGGACAGTGGGCATGAACACAGTGAAAAGCCAGGCTGTGACTCTGCTCTGCAACACAACAGTGGAGGGTGAGTCCCCTTCTTTCCCATAACCTTGCCACAGACCCCAGGAGAAGACACACTTAACCCTGGGGAGTCTTTGAGATGCCCCACATTGGTCCTGCACTGAGCTGTGGTGGGTCAGGGCTCTGAGCAGGGATGCTGGGGCTAGACACAGGCTGAGCAATGTGTGGTGGGTCTGTGGGTGTAGGGGGCACACTAACAGGCTGTGCTTGCTGCTTCCTTTCCCAGCCCTGCCTCCACCTCTGCAAGCAGACATCTTCCAGGTGGAGGCCAGCTCCACAGTTGTCATTTCATCTGACCTGTTCAGTGAGGAGAACGGCCAGATCCAGTATTATGGTGTCATTGCCACCACTAACGACTCATGTAAGTGCCCTTGCACATCCCACCCTGCAGTGGCTCCCCACAGGACCCCAGGGACTTTGTCACTTTGGGGCTACCATTGTCACCTTGTACCTTCCCCTCCAGTGCTCAGGCCTACCCAGGAGAGCATGTCCAGCACGTGGTATGACCACTACTATGGGACAGAAGACTCCTACCTGGCTGTGCTCATCCCCAATCCCTTCCATCCGAGCCCCAGGAGCTCCCCTGAAACCTGGAGAGTGCCAGTGGGAACAGAGGAGTGTGGCCAGTCCAGGGCAACCTGCAATGGGAAGCTGAAAGCCAACCAACAGTACAGGTGAGATGGCAGAGGACAGGGGGGAGGTGGCAGAGGACAGGGGGGAGGGGGCAGAGGACAGGGGGGAGGGGGCAGAGGACAGGGGGGAGGGGGCAGAGGACAGGGGAGGGGGCAGAGGATGGTGGGAGGTGGCAGAAGACAGGTGGGAGGTGGCAGAGCTGGGTCTATGTTACTGGTTGGTTCAGACCACAACCGCTGCCAGGCTTTGAAGGGGTCAGAGGCTGGAGATACCTCACCACCCCTAGTACTGCCCAGCCAGTCTGAGAGGGTTTATTTGCCCTCCCAGCTGCATTTTCACTCCATGTAACTCCTGCAGGCTGGCAGCTGATTCAGACCCATCAGCTGTTGCTAGCCCACCTGTCATGATTCAGTAAGTCATTCCAGGCTAGAAAGTCCCTTTGCACCTTGTGGAACCCAGGCACACAGAACTACAGGACACCTCTCCACAGCCTGCTGTGTTTGGCTGCCCTGAACAGTGTGTATCCTCAGCACCCTGCTGCTTTCCCAGTCACTCATCAGTCATATGGTGGAAAGCAGGTAGATCTGAGAGCCCCTCTCTGCTCTCATTGAATCCCAGCCTGGACTGGGTTGGAAGGGACCCCAAGGGTCACAGAGCTCCAACCCCCTGCCACAGGCAGGGCCACCAACCTCAGGCCTGTTTCAGTTACCCAGGCTCAGCTCTTGAGTCAACCCAACCAATGGGCTGCCATGAATGGAGCCAGTGACTCAATCCAACTTGCTTTTCCCTATTTACTGTTGTCTTTCCCTATTTAAGTCCTAGAAGAGACCAGAAACTTACTACTTGTCCCTGCAGATAATCCTTTGGAGGAGAGCTGTTTACCCTTTGTGCTTTCTGAACATCTTCTCATGGGTCTCCCAAGAGCAACAAACTTGTCCAAGAGGCAGAAAAGGGAGGAAAGCCCATTTCCACACAATTCCCTCCCAGAAAACCAGCTTCTTCCAGTATAGCATTTGAAAACAGGCAGCTGTCCTGAGTCTTCCTGCTGCTGGCTGCATGTGTGCTGTTCTCACTTCACATTGCCCCTGATGGCAGGACTCTGCTTTGCCCTAGGTTCAGCATTGCTGCCTTCACCAAATATGACCCAGTGGCCCCTGCAGTGACCTTCACCATGTTCTCAGGTAAAGTGGAGAATGCCATCTTCCCTACCTGGAGGTGTAGCTTAGAGATAATTAACAACCTTGGGCAAGCCAGGGAGTTCATAGGCTGTAGCAAATACAACAGTGTAACTGGAGCCATTAACTGCTTCTTACTTCTGTCCCCTCTCTTTATTCCAGCTGCTGGATCTGGTGCAGACACAGCTCCACTCTCAATGCCAATAATTGCTGGAATCATCATGGGATTTCTCTTGACACTTGGAGCTCTTTTTGCTGTGGTTTACTGGAAGCAGCTCAAACCAAAGAGGTGAGTGTGACCCATCTCTTACCCAGTGCAGGCTGAGAAACCCAGCCTTCAGTACAGGCTGGAAAGGAGAGGAATGAGAAGGGACAAAGAGAGAGTTGTCCCCTCTCTGTGTGCCCACTGCAGGTCCCAGAGTCCTTCACCTAATTCCTGTCTCATGCTTTGCCTCAAGAAAAGTCCAACTCTGTCTCTGCTCCCTCAGTAATGTCTCAAATCCCAGACTCTCCCATGTGCAGCATTTATTACCCAGCTCAAACCCAAGTCCCTGCATTGTCAATGGCAATTGTCTAGGCAAACTAGACCAGCTGCTAGTGGAGCTGTGCCTGGCAAGCATGGAAGCAAAGGGCAGAGGGGAAGGGGAGCTGCTCATATGCAGTCAATTCACAGGACCCTACACCCATGCCAGGCAGAGTGCCTGATGTGAGCTGTCTGCTCAGGAGCCAGCAGTACACAATGACCCCCAGCATCTCTCCCTGTAACATCTTCTGTGCTTTGAATCATAGAATCATAGAATCCCAGCCTGGCAAGGGTTGGAAGGGACCCCAAGGATCACAGAGCTCCAACCCCCCTGCCACAGGCAGGGCCACCAACCTGCAGGCCTGGAGCTACACAAGGTTGCCCAGGGCCCTGATTCTAGATCATTAATTCTAGATTCTTTCATTCTAGAAGCAAGAAGAGCAGCCTGCCCCAGGAAATGGTGACCTACAGCTTGAGGTGTGTGCTGGAGTCTCCTCTCTCTGTGTGGCCACTGCAGGTCCCAGAGTCCTTCACCTAATTCCTGACTCCTGCTTTGACTCAAGAAAAGTCCAACTCTGCCTGTGCTCCCTCAGTAATGCCTCAAATCCCACGTTCAGCATTTATTACCCAGCTCAAACCCAAGCCCCTGCATTGCCAATGCATTGTCCCCACCTCCTCTGCAAGGCTTCTGCAGCAGGAGCATATCCTTATCACCCTGAAATGCCTTCCAGGATCTAAGCAATGTCTGTTGGACCCACTTCCCTGGGCAATGGGAACTATCCCTCTCTCTGTGTGTGTGTGTGTATGTGTGTATCTGGGTACTGCAGGACACGAGCTGGGCTGTCTCACTGCCCACTCAACTGACCTGCCAGATCTCCCAGTAGCTAAAGCAAGTCTTCCTCTGAACTTCACCCCATGCAGACATGTCCATCGGCCCATTCCCATACAGAACTTCAAGCAGTACTATGAGATGAAGACAGCAAGTGCTAACCATGCTTTCTTCCAGGAGTTTGAGGTGAGATGAGACTCCTGCTAGAGATGGGACTTAATTTCCCCTCATGTAGCTCATGCCCCAGCTGTTGGGTGGCTTGTGTGGACTCCTCATCTCTAAGGGTGGTAACTCATCTCTGTAGCAATCCACCCTACTAGACAGTCTTAGAGGGCCAAACCTTAGTCTTAGAGGGCCAAACCTTAGTCTTAGAGGCCAAACCTTAGTCTTAGAGGGCCAAACCTTAGTCTTAGAGGGCCAAACCTTAGTCTTAGAGGCTTAAACCTTAGTCTTAGAGGCTTAAACCTTAGTCTTAGAGGCCCCCACCTTAGTCTTAGAGGCCCCCACCTTAGTCTTAGAGGCCCCCACCTTAGTCTTAGAGGCCCCCACCTTAGTCTTAGAGGCTCAAAACCTGTTTTGTTCAGGTTCTGGTAGAAGTACATGTTAGCTGTGGTGTGAAGTGAACAAGCAGTGTCCATAGGTGCTGGACAAAGCTCAAGGCCCCCAGCCTGGACTGGAGGAGAAGATGCTGAGTGGTTGTGTAACCTGGAGATGAACCTTGTCAGTGTTAGAGCCTGCAGCCAGAAGGAAGGTCAGGGAGCACTCTGAGAGCTATAGGGCCAGGCTGGGAAATTCTCCTCAGGCTACCTTCACTGGCTCCCACTGCCAACATCTTCAGACTCTGACTTGTTCTGCTGCCAGCACCTTTCTAAGTTCCATGAGCTATTTCAAACCCTCCTCACCCTTCTCTGGCCTTCTGAGAGAGGACAGAGGCAGAAGCAGCACGAGATAGTTCTGTTTCTGCAACACAAGATGGTTCTGTTTCCTCAGCACAAGATGCTCTCAGCTTCTTGGTAGGATTCTGATTTCTGAGAAGGGTTTTTTTCCCCCCAATACTTGTTATTTTGCCTTGTTTTCTTTTAAATACAACCAGTGCTGTTGGAAAAGGCACTGGGAAAAGCCAGCTCTGTCTGAGTTCACAGGCTGTACAGGATAGAGCTGTTCCCTGGGTGAGGGTGATCCTCTTGAGACAGGGAACAGAGCCTTGCCCATGAGCAGGGAGCTGGGTTAACTGGGAGCTCTCCAGGGATACAACTGTGCTTTTCTTCTCCCCTGTCATCCAGGAGCTGAAGGAAGTTGGGAAGGAGCAGACAAAGGTGGAGGCTGAGCGACCAGTGAATGTCTCCAAGAACAGATATCCTCATGTGCTGCCATGTAAGTGCTGCCTGCAGCATCCAGGGTGGGAGTCCACAGTGCAGTGCCCAGGGACTGGCTCACCTGGCATTACTGCTGGCTTCACAGGGCCTCCTGGCAGGAGTGGTCTTGAGATGAACCTCAGGTTCCATTTTCCTGTTGGAGGCTCAAGGCTTAAGGGCTGAACCACACTGGGGAGGCTCAGCTCTTCTGGGGGAGCTCCTCTGGGGACCAAAAGGGGATCATGAGTCTCTCTTGGCTTCTCCAATGAGTCCCCCAATACCAGCTCTGCTTTCTTACCCCCTGCTAGCCCAGTTGGCAGGCAGTGGAGGAGGTCCTTGGCCAAGCACAGAGCCTCATACGCAGAGCTAGCAGAACTGCTGGGGCTCCTGCTGATGTCTCACCTAGGGGAAGAGGAGATGGCCATGTGCTGTGGCTTCACCTGGCAGATGACTAAAGCAGCCACAGTTCACTCATTGCCCCCTCCCAGCCTGGAGAAGAGAAGGCTGTGGGGGGACCTCATTGCAGCCTGCCAGTCCCTGAAGGGAGCAGAGGAACAGGAAGGGAATCAGCTTGTTAAAGGGATAGACAATGGCAGGACAAGGGGGATGGAGTGAAGCTGGAGGAGGGAAGGTTTAGATTAAATTTTGGGGGAAGGTTTTTACAGAAAGAGTGGTGAGGGGCTGGAACAGGCTGCCCAGAGAGGGGGTGGGTGCCCCGTGTCTGGGGGTGTTCAAGGCCAGGTTGGATGGGGCCCTGGGCAACCTTGTGTAGCTCCAGGCCTGAGGTTGGTGTCCCTGCCTGTGGCAGGGGGTTGGAGCTCTGTGACCCTTGGGGTCCCTTCCAACCCATGCCCAGTCTGTGATTCTATGAAGGGCTTCCCTGCAGCATCACATGTGTGTGGTCTCTTTCAGATGATCACTCTCGGGTCAAGCTGAGCCAGCTGGGGGAGGATCCACACTCAGACTACATCAATGCAAACTTCATGCCTGTGAGTGCCCCCTTACCCTCTCCAGAGACACATGGCCACAGGGCACCATCTGAGGAACTGAACTGAGGTTGTGAGGGTTGGTGGGCAAGAGCTGCTGCTGGAGCCACAGCTGGCACAGGCTGGCAAGGAGCTGGGGGGTCAGCTGGAGGTGCAGAGCTGCCCTTTAGCAGGGGCTGATGGTGATCATCAAGTGCTGTGAATGTAGAGCTGTGAGTGTGGGGAGAATAGCAAGGCTTCCTGCTTCCTTCCTGAGGATTACGCTCCCATCCTCTCCCAGCTTACTGCCCTGTCTGTCTGTCTGCTCTTTCTCCTTCTGGTCTGTACAGCTGCATTTGAGCAACCCTGGAGCTGTGCCCACATCCCCCAGCCAGGCGATTCTCCCAGGTAACAGGCGAGGCCCAGGGCATGCACGTGTGGTGGGGGTGTGGAGCCAGGGGGCATGTGTGTGCCAGGGGGGCACAGCAAACAGCCTGACACCTTGCATGCTTACCCTCACCTCCAGCCACCCCTGGGGAGCACTGGAAAGACCCAGATCTGTCTTCCCCTGGCTAGACTGAATGAGGAACTGCTTGGAGGGAGATGGCAGGGGTCACATCTTTATTCCAAATCTGTAGACAGCATGTGTTGGGCAGTTCCTGCTTCCTCTGAGATCAGCTGCTATCTGAGATCAGCTGCATGGAACTGATCTGGCATGGGCAAAGGGTAATGGGCATTTCTCTCCCTCCATCACATGAGCAGACCAGGCACTGACTGTCCCAGAGCAGCATCCATCTGTCTCAGCAGTTTGCCAACTCCTTCCTGTCTGCCTCTTGCTCAGGGCTACACATCCCAGCAGGAGTTCATTGCCACCCAGGGACCCCTGAAGAAAACCATTGATGACTTCTGGAGGCTGGTGTGGGAGCAGAATGTCTGCAACATCATCATGCTGACAGTGTGCATGGAGAATGGGCGGGTAGGTGGGCACTGCTGGGCTTCCAGGGACCAGCGCCAGCCAGGACCTGCTCGTGTGAGCTGAGCCCAGGGCTGGGTTTGGGTCTTCCTCCACCAACCCCTGCTCAGATACAGCTCCAGGGTAAGCACAGGCCACACAGCTTCCCTGACAGGCAGTTTGAAGGGGAGCAGAGGCTGATGTGTGTAGCTCAGTGTTGGCTTGGGGTGGGATGGGGAGGAAGTGGAGCTTAGCTGGAACCATGTGCATTACCCTCAGATATGTCTTCACCATCTGAAATTACCACTTGCCTCTGGATGAGGCACATCACAGGGGCTGTTCCTCCAGTCTCCAGGGATGATGAGACCCACTCAGGTCCTCTTCTCCAGAGGAGGCTGAGATCCAAACAAGAGGGAGGTGGGGGGAGTGCTTTAGAAAGCTCCTGTTGGAAGAAACAACCCTGCCTCCTCCCCAAGACCTGCCCTGGCTCCCTGCACAACTGCTGCTCTCCAGATACTCCAAAGAAGCCAGGAGGTCACAGAGGGGGACTTGGGTCTTTACTGAGACCTCACCTTGCCTCTATTCTAGGTCCTCTGTGATCACTACTGGCCATCTGAGTCTGCCCCAGTCTCCTATGGGCAGGTCCAGGTCCACCTGCTGGCACAGAGCAGCTCTGAGGAGTGGACCACACGCAAGTTCAAGCTCTGGCATGTGAGTAAGGACCCAAGAGGGTGGACTGAGGGACCTGTCAAGGGCTGGGAGTTCAAATGGGATGCAGTGGTGTTTCTCCTTGGTGGGGGCATCATTCCCTTTCACTGTCATTGGCAGTGTTCAAAACCTTGGGTCTTTCAACTGTGAGGGTGCCAGAGCCCTGGGACAGGCTGCCCAGAGAGGCTGGGGAGTCCCCTTCTCTGGAGACATTCAAACCCACCTGGACATGTTCCTGTGGGATTTAGTCTGGGTGATCCTGCTCTGGCAGGGGGTTGGACTAGATGAGCTTTTGAGGTCCCTTCCAACTTCTAATGCTCTGTGATGCTGTGAGCCCCTGTGGAGCTGTCTGTCCCTGCCAGCATGTCTCATCACCCCTGTTTTCCACCTTTGTTCTCTCCTTTCCATGTCCCTGCACTGGAACCTGCTTCAAGGGCACATTCCCTATCAGTCAAAGGCAGGTCTCTTCCTTGCCATCTCCATGTGTGTCACCATGGCAGGGGACCCAGAGGGAGGACAGGGTAACAGGAGCCACCAGGCAGTGCAGCCCACCTGAGATGGGTGTCACCAAGTCCCTGGGTTCTCCAGGGCTGTGGGGTGCATGCATACCCCCATCCTGGTGGGCTGCACACTGATCACCAACATCCACCTTGGCAGGAGGGTCTCCAGGCAGAGCGACACGTGTCCCACCTGCACTACACAGCGTGGCCTGACCATGGGATCCCAGAGTCCACAGCTTCCATCATGACCTTCAGAGAGCTGGTCCGTGAGCACATCCAGAGCACCAAGGGTGCTGGGCCAACCCTGGTGCACTGCAGGTGAGGGTCTGCTCTGCCCCAGGGGGTGTCAGGAGGGGACAACAGGAGAGGGCAAGGGAGGGGCTGGAACAGGCTGCCCAGAGAGGGGGTGGGTGCCCCGTGTCTGGGGGTGTTCAAGGCCAGGTTGGATGGGGCCCTGGGCAACCTTGTGTAGCTCCAGGCCTGAGGTTGGTGTCCCTGCCTGTGGCAGGGGGTTGTAGCTCTGTGATCCTTGGGGCTCCTTCCAACCCAGACCAGTGTGTGATTCTATGATTCTAAGAGAGGCAAGAGTCCTGCTCATGCACAAACTGGGAGGGAGAGCAGTGCACAGGAGACAGCTCCCCTGTAGAGTCTCTCCTTGGACACTGGGGGTTACAGGTCTGCTTACTGACTGCCCCCCACTCCCAGGGGCTGGGGCAGCTGGAGATGGTCAGCACCAACCCCAGGCAGCCTGAACGGCTCCTCAGCCTCATGCTGGTTCTCCAGGGTGGAGTCTCTGGGAGCCATGTCTAGCAGCAGGAGGGGAGCCTGTGGCTGTGGGGGGCAGGCAATGTCTAACCCTGCCTGCCTGTGCTCGCAGCGCTGGGGTGGGCCGCACAGGCACCTTCATCGCCCTGGACCAGCTGCTGCAGCAGATGAAGCAGGAGAAGGTGGTGGACACATTTGGTGTTGTTTACACCCTGAGGATGAACCGTTACCTGATGATTCAGACCCTGGTGAGACCTCTGCTCCCTCTTTCCCCCCCCCCCCCCTAGGCCTTGCTTCATGTCATCAAAGCTAGCTGGGGTGGCAGACAGATGGGCTGGCCAGTTAGCCCCAGCACCCTCAGGCTGTTCTCCAGCATGATGGGGTTGTCACAGTGCCACTCAAAACAGCAGCTCAGATGGAGCAGAAATTGCTTTTCTGGGGAGGGTCTCTAGCAGCTTCACAGCCCACCAGACCCTCAGCAACAACACAGTCTCAGAGCCCTCCCAGAAACTCAGGAACAGCCTAGAGCAAGCACCTAGGAGTGGGATCAGGCCCCTTGCAGGCAGTTCGTAACCCACAGCATGTTGTTGGCCTGTGATGCTCCACAGGCAATGTGTCATTGTACTTGGGACAAAGTGTCAGCACTACGCTGCAGGGCAGAGTGGAGGAATGCAGGGGCCCTGTGGTTGGAGTAGGCAGGGCCTTCTGGGCATGAATGTAGGACTGTGGTTGCTCCTGTGTGAGACCAGGACTTGGTCCCTTCCAGCTCAGTGTATTCCATGATTCTGTGACTTTTGGGGCATGAGTGTAGGACACCCTCTGCTCACTATGCAGTGCCATGCCCACCCTTCTGTGCTGTCTCCATGGAGCAGTGCTCCACACTGCTGTCTGCCTTTGCCTTCCAGTCCCAGTACATTTTCCTGCACAGCTGTATCCTGGAAAAGATCTTGGAGGAACCACTCCTGGGTTTGTCAGGCACAGAGAGGTAAGGGGCTGCTGCATTTTGCATGACACCTTACCCACCCTCACCCATTGCCCCTTCAGGCAGCAGGCTGGAACCCTGACCCCACCTTAAGCCTTTGACTCCTGGACAGAAGAATGGGGAAGCTCACCCAGCTGTCCCACTCAGTATTTCAAGAGGGGTCAGCCCAGGGCTGGTTGTTCCCTGCAGCACAGGGAGTCCAGCCCAGAACTAGGTATCAGCCACCAGGAACCATGGGAGGGCTTGGGGCACCACATCATCCTTTCCTGCATCTATGCTAGTGCCAAAGAGATGCAGAGCTGTCCTGGGGAAGGCATTTTGATCAGCCCCTGGTTTCCCAACCCTCAGGGATGCCCTAGAGATGGGTTCAAACTGGAGGAGCTCATGGCACCTGGATGGCCTTGGGATGTCCCTTCTCATAGAGACCAAGAGCAGGGAGCAGGTTCAGGCTGGGCATGGCTTTGCCCACCTACCTCATTGTATGAGGTTACATCTGGAGGTTACACATCTCTTTATGGTCAAATTGCCTCCTCCCTCATGCAGAACAGGATGCTCTTGTCCTTGCTGCATCTTGGGAATGGGCCCTGGGCTGGGCCACACCTGAGACCTGCCTTTGTGTAGGGCAGAGCAGGTTGGCGCTGGCAGAGCTGGGCTAGGACCCTGTCCACCTCCTGCAGACACAGCTTGGATGCTGCTGGGTTTGCTCAACCTCACCCTTACTCCCAGTGTCTCCCCTCAGGTCCTGCCCCATCCCACTGAAGAGCTTTGCTCAGCACTACACCCAGAAGGCAGCCAAGTCCCACGTGGGCTTCCTGAGGGAGTATGAGGTGAGAGCTCTGCTGGGCAGGGGGCACTGACATGACTATTTGCACTGTGAGGACCTGGTCAGGCTGGAGGACACCCAAGAAGTGCTTCCTGAGTATGTCCCATGCCCCAGTTTCCATGTGCCTGGATGTCCTGGCAGTGTCACCTCTCTGTACCATGGTGCCCCCAGGCATGTGGCTCCCTCACAAACTTACCAGGCTCTGTCCATGACCCCTTCCTTTCCCTGAGCAGGGTAGGAACTTATCTGAACACCATTCTCCAACAGAGATGCAGCCATCTCCTGACAGTGTGCTGCAGACCTGGCAGAGGTCTGCAGACCACCCCTCAGGGGAGTAGACCACCCCTCAGGGGAGTAGACCACCCCAGAGGTGGCCACGTAGCGACCCCACTAAGGCTTCTGCATGTGCAGTCTGGCACCTGGGGAGGGAACAACCACATGGATCAGGACAGGCTGGGGGTGACCTGCTGGAGAAGAGCTCTGTGGAGAAGGACCTGGGGGTGCTGGTGGGTGACAGGGTGGCCATGAGCCAGCAGTGTGCCCTGGGGCTGAGAGAGACAATGGGATCCTGGGGGCATCAGGAGGAGTGTGGGCAGCAGGTCACAGGAGGGGATCCTCCCCCTCTGCTCTGCCCTGCTCAGGCCCCAGCTGGAGTGTTGTGTCCAGTGCTGGGCTCCCTGGGATCAAAAGGACAGGGATCTCCTGGAGAGAGTCCAGAGGAGGGCTATGAAGATGCTGAAGGGCCTGGAGCATCTCCCCTGTGAGGAAAGGCTGAGAGAGCTGGGGCTGTTCAGCCTGGAGAGAAGAAGACTGAGGAGGGACCTAATCAATGTTTATCAATATCTGAAGGATGGGATGCAGGGGGAATGGCCAGCCCCTTTTCAGTGTCTGTGGGGACAGGACAAGGGGCAATGGCTGCAAGTTGGAGCACAGGGAGTTCCACACCAACCTGGGGAGGAACTTTTCCCCAGTGAGGGTGAGGGAGCCCTGGGACAGGCTGCCCAGGGGGTGTGGAGTCTCCTTCTCTGGAGAGATTCCAGCCCCATCTGGACACCGACCTGTGCAGTATGAGCTGGGGAGCTGCTTTGGCAGGGAGTTGGACCCCAGGAGCTCTGGGGGTCCCTTCCAACCCCTGGGATTCTGTGATTCTGTGATCCCTCTGCCAAGGCCAGACATCCTCAGAGCTCCCCAGGCCCTCCTGCTCCTCCTGACCCTTCTCAGCTCACTGCTTTCTTTACTCCCACTCTTACAGACTCTCCTAGAGGTTGTGAAGGAAGAAGCAAGCTCTGCAACACCATCTTCAGGCAACCAGCAGACACAGCCCTCTTCCAGCATCCTCCCATGTGAGTGCTGTGGCACTTTGCATACCCTGCCTGGACCTGTTGGACTTGGACCAGTGCTCCACAGTAGAAGGAAATATTTTGAGATTGCACTGAGTCCTCTGGAAGTCTACAGAGGTGTTTTGGGGGGTGGAGCACATGAGGTATGGGACTGAGATAGGTGGGTTTATTCAGCCTGGAGAAAAAGGGACATCTTCTTGCTATCTCTAGTTACCTGCTGGGAGGGCACAGAGAAAATAGAGGTGCACCATGGAAGGACAAGAGACAGTGGGGTTTGTTTTGAAGAGAATCCAACTCAGTATAAGGAAAAAGTAGTGCCTGGGAAGGAGGTCAAACACTGGATCAGAGGTCCAACCTTCCATCATTGGAGAGAGGCAGCTCTCCACTGGCTGAGACACCAAGCAGCCTGCACAACATGTATCTGCTTTGAGCAGGAGGTTGGGATAGACACCTGTCATTTGGGTACCAGTGTCCAAGAGCTGAACAGCAGCACCACGGAGAAATGGGACTGGGAGGGTTGGGTCTGTATGGCTGTGGGAAGTCTGGGGGTTGGTCTGCAGGAGTTGTGTGAGCCAAAGTCTACCCTGGGTCCCTCCAGCTCCCACATCTTTTGCAGATGATCGCTCCAGAGTGAAGTTTTCCCTGCTGGAACAGAGCCCCTTCTCAGGTCTCTTGCAGGTGTGGCACATCCCGGTGAGTCTTTCCTCCAGAAGCAATGCCCACCCTGTGCCTGGCTCCCACAGGCAGGGGGGGATGCTCCCCTTCCCACACCATGCTCCTCCTCCTTTCTGCCTCATTCCTGCACTGCTTCACTAGTCACTGCTGCAGTGACCTGGTGTGGACAAGAGTGGGGATGTGAGGATGTGCCTTCCCTCCCCTGCCCACTTTGGGTTGTCCTCACTTCTTTCTCTCAGTGCTTTCTCCTCTCTGCCTCCTGACCTGTTGAGCTTCCCTTCTTTTCCTGCTCTCTCCTGCAGCCACCTGGGCTGTTGGGGCACCCAAGCCACCCTGTTCTGCAGGAGAGTGATGTTCTTGTTCCCTATCCAGAGCTGCAGCGCCAGCAGGGAGTACCTGGCTGTCCAAGGGCCTGACAAGTTGACCATGGAGGATTTCTGGACCCTGGTGTGGGAACAGGATGTTCACACCATCCTAACACTTCTCCCCTGCCAGGAGCAAGGGGAGGTAAGGCACTGTGTCTTCCTGTGCCATGGCAGAGCAGGATCTGTTTAATTGAGCTGGAATCTAACATAGCTTTGAAACTGGAGCTCTCCTCACTGCTCCTGGGAACAAATCCAGCTTAGCTAGAGCTGAACATTCCCTGTGCCAAAGTGCTTCCACTGCCATCATGGGAGACAGGTTCTGCTGCCCACTGTGTGGCCTGTGGCCCTTGGCTCAGCTGGCACTGGCGTTGCTGTGCTGCCCAAGGATGGGGCTGTGGTGCCACAGAGATGCTCAGAGAGCTGGAGCAGCTCCCCCATGGAGAGAGGCTGAGGGAGCTGGGCTGGGTCAGCCTGGAGAAGAGAAGGCTGTGGGGGGACCTCATTGCAGCCTGCCAGTGCCTGAAGGGAGCAGAGGAACAGGAGGGGAATCAGCTTGTTCAAGGGCAGAGACTGGCAGGACAAGGGGAATGGACTGAAGCTGGAGGAGGGAAGGGTGAGAGGAGAGATTGGGGGGAAGTTCTTTGCAGAGAGAGTGGTGAGGGGCTGGAAGGGGCTGCCCAGAGAGGGGGTGGGTGCCCCGTGTCTGGGGGTGTTCCAGGCCAGGTTGGCTGGGGCCCTGGGCAACCTTGTGTAGTTCCAGGCCTGAGGTTGGTGTCCCTGCCTGTGGCAGGGGGTTGGAGCTCTGTGATCCTTGGGGTCCCTTCCAACCCAGCCCAGGCTGGGATTCTATGACTCTATGACAGCAGCTCTGGCCTCTGTCTATCTGAGGTGAAGAGCATTTGCTGAGCAGACTCCCACTCCCTGTGTGGACAGGGAAGCTGGCTGCAACCTGCTGTTGTTTCCAACCCCCCCCACACCTTGGTTCATTCGGGGAGGATGTTGGGGGTGCTCTTGGTCCCATCACAGATGCCTGTGATGATGATATCAACATGAAGCCAAACTGGTTGTTGCACACAGGTCCCAGGTGAGGTGTGCTGGCCCCTGGAAGAAGACTGTCTCTGCACAAAGATGCTGACCATCCAGTGTGGCTCAGAGAAGCTTGTCTCCGGGTGGAGGTGTATCCAGCTCAGAGTGAAACACGTATGTGCTGACAGGGCTGGTCTGGCTCCCACTGCCTGTTCTTCACTGCTAGCAAACAGTCCTGAAAAGTCCATGAGGACTTGTCTGTGCTGTGAAAGCAGAGAGCCAGCAGTCTACAAATGCAGGAGGGAATCTAAATTAAAACATCCAGAACATCTGCTGGGTGAACACAGGAGAGGCTTAGAGACTTCTCCCACCCCTCACTGATACATTTTTCTGCCCCTCTTTGCAAAGGGTTCTCTCAGTCTTCCTCTCAAGGGGCAGGTTGGGATGCTGTGGGGAAGGAGAGCAGGTTGCTACAGGCTCTGTTTCCCCTGCATGGGTGCAGTGCCCCAGCTGCAGCTAACAGTTAGCTCAGGAAAGGATCTGACAGCCTCAGGACTGGAGAGCTGGGACCCCTCTGCACCCAAACTCCCCCATCCCTCCCCAACAGCCACCACAACTCTTTGTGTCTCACCAGGAGAAGAAAGCAAAGGAGAGGCAGGTACACCAGTTCCTGTACACACTCTGGAGCAGCAAGAAGCAACCAGATGTGCAGAGCCTGGTGGATCTCCTCACTGCTGCCAGGCGGTGCGTGCCCCACCGCAAGAGAGCTGCTCCTCTCCTGCTGCACTGCAGGTATGTGACCTCACTGCTCCAGCCATGGGCTGAGCTGGAACCCACCAGGCTTTGGTATGGCCACCAGCAAATCTGTACCAAGGCTTCCACCAAGGATCTGCCAAGGTTTTGGGGCATGGTGAGGAGCCAGGGAAGCGCTGAGCTCAGGAGGTCAGATGAAGCAGTGCTCTGACAAGCACATGGGAGAAGGGTGGGCAAGCAGGGCCTGGGGCAAGCATGAATGGAGCAGGTGTTCTTGGGCTGGGATGCCCAGGCCAGCCCTGGGATGGCTGCTAGGATCCTTGGAGCAGCCCTGATGTCCTCACCTCCTTGCAGCCAGGGAGTGTTCACAGTTCTGCAGGAGCCAATACAGCCTCTGCAGCGCGGGCTTGGGCCAGGGATGCACAGCTTGGCAGTGCAGGCTGGGTGTCCAGGCTCCTTCAAACAGCCACTCTGGGGTCCCATCCCCTGGGTTAGCACTCCTAGAGCAGTGCTCACCACCCCCTAACCCCACTGTCCTCAGTTGCTGCATGTTTTTTCACAGGACTTCTGCCTTCTTGGGCTGGTGCTCACCTCCAAAGAGGTTCAGCTCAGCTGGACCCTGCATACATGACCCTCTCTTGTCCCTTGCAGCAATGGCATGAGCCAGATGGGGATGATCATCTCCCTGGACTGTCTGTTGCACCAGATGAAAGCTGAGAAAATCGTGGATGTCTACGGGGTGACCCTCCAGCTCACAAGAAGCTGCTGTCTCATGACCCCAACTCTGGTAGGTGGGAAAGAGGTAGGGTGGTGGGCCAGGCAGAACAGGACATCCATGCTAAGCAGCCTGGAGCTGGAAGTCTGTCCAGCCTGTGCAGGGATTTATTCCATGCTTCCTCTGCCAGACACCAAGGGCTAAGGTGTTTTTCCAGGGCTTTCCATCTCAGTTCTGGAGTGAAACCAGGTTAAATTTCATGCAAGCTCAAAATAACTGCAAGGCATTCTTCCTGTTCTGCCCTGGAAAGCATCAAGCACTGGTTTCATCCTTCCTGACAAACCTGCCTGCTCCCACCAGCCTCTGACATGGCTGCCAGGCTGGGTACCCAGAATCTGCCAGGCTCCCCTTTGCCTTTCCATGCCCCGAGCCTGCTCCTGGTCTCTTCCTGCTGCCAGAGCTGGGGCTGCCTGTAAGGGGTCAGCAGGACACCCTGCCCTGTTTGCAGCTGCCCTACAGCCATGTGGGCTGTGGTGCTGTCTGATGGTGCCACAGCTGTGCCTTTCTGTGCCCTGCTATGCCCTGCCATGCCCTCCTGTGCCATGCCCTGTGTGCCCTGCTGTGCCCTGCCATGCCCTGTGTACTCTGCCATGCCCTGCCCTGTTGTGCCATGCCCCACTGTGCCCTGCCATACCATGCCGTGCCCTGTTGTACCATGCTCTGCCCTGCCATGCCCTGTTGTACCATACCATGCCCTGCCATGCCCTGTGTGCCATGCCCTGTTGTACCATACCATGCCCTGTTGTGCCCTGTTGTGCCATGCCATGTCCTGCCATGCTATGCCCTGCCATGCCATGTTGTGCCATGCCCTGCCATGCCATGTTGTGCCATTCTACGCCCTGCCATGCCATGTTGTACTATATCAGGCCGTGCCCTGCCCTGTCATGCCATGCCCTGCCATGCCCTGTTGTACCATGCTCTGCCCTGCCATGCCCTGTGTGCCATGCCCTGCCATGCCCTGTTGTACCATACCATGCCCTGTTGTGCCATGCCATGTCCTGCCATGCTATGCCCTGCCATGCCATGTTGTGCCATGCCCTGCCATGCCCTGTTGTACCATACCATGCCCTGTTGTGCCCTGTTGTGCCATGCCATGTCCTGCCATGCTATGCCCTGCCATGCCATGTTGTGCCATGCCCTGCCATGCCCTGTTGTACCATACCATGCCCTGTTGTGCCCTGTTGTGCCATGCCATGTCCTGCCATGCTATGCCCTGCCATGCCATGTTGTGCCATGCCCTGCCATGCCATGTCCTGCCATTCTACGCCCTGCCATGCCATGTTGTACTATATCAGGCCGTGCCCTGCCCTGTCATGCCATGCCCTGCCATGCCCTGTTGTGCCATGCCCTGCCCTGCCCTGCCAGTCCAGCCTGCCATGCCTGCAGTGTGCTGCTCCTGAGCCCTGGTGGTACACATGCCTCTGGACAGCGCTTTCATTTGCTCCAACTGCTGAAGTTGCTGATTCAGCATCCCTGGAAAGCCTCCCCACAGGGGCCAGCAGAATGAGGGCAGATCTCTCCAGGGCTTCCCAGCTGCAGAGCTGCCTGCAAGCAGCTCATCTCCTTCTTAATTAATGGGAACCATGCACATGGTGGGAGCCAGGGGAGGGCAAGGCAGCCGCTGCCCCTGCCTCAGAGCTCCTTTGTGTTTCAGCAGTGGTCTTGCTGAGCAAAGACACAATGTGCCCAGAAAGCCCAGCAAGAGCTGATCAAAAGGCACTGTCCTGCTGAGGGGGAGCAGCAGAGGCAGCTCCCTCCCCACCTTGCCTCTAGCAGTGGTCACTCTGATGGCAGGGCTGCCATCCAGCTCCGTGCCCTGGCTGTGTGCCTGCCAGCCTCCTCCAGCACTGCAGGGGATTGCCAGGAACCCCTCTAACTCTGGCAGGGGCACGCTGCTGTCATGACAGGGGCACCAGATGAATTTTTTTGGGGGGTTTAATACTAAACAAGGGGGAAGAAGAACCTTTGAGCTGCACATGGGTAACTGCTGGGTATTTAAACACTCCCAGCTCCCGTGTGGCACGTGTCTCTGGGGATGTGCTTCTGCCTTTAGCCAGGCACTGAGTGTGCCTGGGCTGAGGTTGATCCTGGGATGTCACTCCTGATTTCACAATCAGACCAGGCTCATGGAAAACAGTCTCTGGTGACCTGGAGCAGCAGCTGCTGTGTGATCTGTGGCTGTCCCAGCCCTTCCATGGGGCTAAACCCACCCCTGGCAGGGCAGGAGGCAACTCGTGACTTGCAGCTTAGCCAGAGCATTAGTGAGCTGTTTGGAGGCCCCTCTGTCAGTCCCTAATCCCCCCTTGAGGGCTGCCATGTGATTTCAACCCACAGCATTTGCCCTGCCCTTCAGCTCTGTGCCCTGCCTGTGTCATTCCCCATTCCCACACCTCGCCTGTCCCAGAGCTGTGATGGTCACTCCTGGGGGCTTCACAGCCTGGCATCATTTTGGGAGCAGCCTGGCATCATTTTGGGAGCAGCCTGGCATTTGAGCAGATCCCCATATCAAATCCATGGTGGACTGGAGACCTCTGGACCCACCTTTGGTGTTGATGGATCCCTTTGGTGATCTTTAAAATACAGAAGTGATGCAACTGGGGCTAAAACCACCCAGATCTTGTTGCCTGCCTCTGAAGGCTAGCAGTGACCTGCCAGCTCTTGATTTGAGTATGCTGAGACTAAGACCAAGGGAAACTCCTGCTCCAGAGGTCTTCTTTCCTGACCACAGACCCTGGGCACTCCAGCAGGGCACAGGTCTGCCCACTCAGTGCTCTGCATCATCCCTGGCATGGCTCTTCAGTCCTGTTTTGGATGGAAACACCACGGCATATCCAACAGCTGCTGGGCACTTTGCTCCTCTCATGCTGTGGTGCAGTTTGCCTTCAGGTGCTCTGAGTAGGGGTGAGGAAGCAGGAGGACCCAAACATGGTGTAACCACAGCTCCAGGCCTGATTCTTCCTTTCTGGGCAGCTCTGGTGCCACAGGACAAACAGGGATCACTTGGGACAGCCAATCCTCCACTATCAGACACTGATGGCTAATTAGAACCTTTTTAGGCAAATTGCAGGGTTAATCCTGCACCCAGGAGGTGTCTGTCAGGAACATGACTCCAGACCCCCCCTCCTTTTCTTTTGCAGGAGCAGTATGTGTTCCTGTACACCTGCATCCAGGACATCATCACCCAGAGACAGCCCTGACACTGCCCAGCGCTGCCCAGCACCGTCCTGCCCTCCACCTCTGCAGGAGCCTGTCTGGAGCCAGGGGCTGGGCTGGAAGCACCATCAGGGTCCTGGCATAGGCCAAGCTGTGCAGTGAGAGAGGAGCCACCATGGCACTGCCACTGCTGCAGTGAGAGAAGCCACTCTGCCACTGCCACTGCTGCAGTGAGAGAGGAGCCACTGTGCCACTGCTGCAGTGAGAGAGGAGCCAGTGTGACACTGCCACTGCTGCAGTGAGAGGAGCCACCATGGCACTGATGCAATGAGATAGGTGCCACCATGGCACTGCCACTGCTGCAGTGAGAGGAGCCACCATGGCACTGATGCAATGAGATAGGTGCCACCATGGCACTGCCACTGCTGCAGTGAGAGGAGCCACTATGGCACTGATGCAATGAGATAGGTGCCACCATGGCACTGCCACTGCTGCAGTGAGAGGACCCACTGTGCCACTGCTGCAGTGAGAGAGGAGCCAGTGTGGCACTGATGCAGTGAGAGAGGACTCACTGTGCCACTGCTGCAGTGAGAGAGGAGCCAGTGTGGCACTGATGCAGTGAAAGAGGACTCCCTGTGCCACTGCTGCAGTGAGAGGAGCCACCATGGCACTGCCACATCCTGCGTGGTGCTCGTGGTGACATGCGGCTTCCTAAGCAGATGGGCAGGGGCAGTGCTGTCCTGCTGCAGGCTGCTGTAGCCCCCCAGTGCAGACACAGTGAGGGGATGGATGGGATGCTCCCCTGCTTTGGCCATCTCCTGGAATTCCTGGTGCCTGGAAGGTTTGTTCACCTCACTGCAGCAGGCAGCAGCAGCTGTGGGGGCCCTGCAGTGCCCTTGCCCCTCAGCACAGAAGGGCAGCCCTGGGCTTGCTCCTGGGCAGCCCTGACACCCACAGGCTGCTGAGGTCTAACACTGGGCACCGTGGTCTCTGTAGGACCATGGGTACAAGGCATGCTGAGGTCTGTGGTCAGAGCATGGTGGGAGCAGGTTTGTCTCAGCTGGTGGGTCGGTTTTAGGTTCAAATAAACAGCCCTAGGAAAGAGTGTGCTCAGAAAGGAGAGTTGGCTTCTGCTTCTGTGGGGGCTCAGTGCTGCCAAGTCCTTCCTCTGCTGTAGCACAGCTGCTGTTCCCAAAAGAGCAGCTGTATCCCCAGCCACAGCACATAAACCCATCCTTCTAGATGTCCATCAAAAACAAGCCCAGTGTCCAGCCTTCACCCTCCAGCTGCAGCCTTCAAAATAATCCCTGGGCTACAGGACAGTGGCCTTTCTGCCAGGACCTGCAAGTCTACAGTCTTCTAACAAACCCTCTAACAAACCCCTGCAAGGACAGTGAGAGTGCTGATTCCTCCATCCAGGAGGCCCTGTCTCATTCTCTTGGGGAGTCCCCTCCTGGCTGCCTCAGCCTCAGCACTGCTGACCCCCAAAGCACGTGTAGGCAGAGGTCCCTGTGCAGGAGCCTACATTAGCAGCTGCTCATCAGACTGGTGCTCCTTCAAATGTGAGACATGAGACAGGGATGGATCCCAGTCCAGCATGTCCCAGCTGGGGACTGGACACAGCCTGTGCCTCCTATTTGCCATGCAAATTAGATCCAGCCTGGGAGAAGAGCTCCTGGAGAGCAGCCCTGTGAGAAGGACCTGGGGATTCTGGTGGGGGAGACACTGAACATGAGCAGCAGTGGCTCTGGCAGCTGGGAAGGGCGATGGGATCCTGGGCTCCATCAGCAGAGGGGTGGCAGCAGGGCCAGGGAGGGGATTGTCCCTCTCTGCTCTGCCCTGTGAGGCCCCAGCTGGATCCTGTGTCCAGAGCTGGGGCCCAACACAAGGAAGATGTGGGGCTGTTGGAGAGGGGTCAGAGGAGCCACGGAGATGCTCAGAGGGCTGGAGCAGCTCCCCTCTGGAGAGAGGCTGAGGGAGCTGGGCTGGGTCAGCCTGGAGAAGAGAAGGCTGTGGGGGGACCTCATTGCAGCCTGCCAGTGCCTGAAGGGAGCAGAGGAACAGGAGGGGAATCAGCTTGTTCAAGGGCAGAGACTGGCAGGACAAGGGGGCTGGAGTGAAGCTGGAGGAGGGAAGGGTTAGAGGAGAGATTGGGGGGAAGTTCTTTGCAGAGAGAGTGGTGAGGGGCTGGAACAGGCTGCCCAGAGAGGGGGTGGGTGCCCCGTGTCTGGGGGTGTTCCAGGCCAGGTTGGATGGGGCCCTGGGCAACCTTGTGTAGCTCCAGGCCTGAGGTTGGTGTCCCTGCCTGTGGCAGGGGGTTGGAGCTCTGTAACCCTTGGGGTCCCTCCCAACCCAGACCAGTCTGGGATTCTGTGATTCTATGCATGTCCCAGAAACCCCCAGATGCCGAGTTACTCCTCAAAGGTGTGTACAGATGTGAGCTTTAACCTGGTCTCCAAAAGGCTCTTGTTCAAAGTGTGCAGTCAGCACTGAACAGCAGGAAGATGTGTGCCCCAAGGTGGGTTATGAAACACTTAATGCTCTGAGTCTCAGAACATTTGCAGAGTACCTGTGGGGTGCTGTGACCTGGGAAGTGGGACCAGTTGCAGTGACAGTGAAGGTGTGAAGGAACAGCCATTGCCACAAGGTAACAGGAGCCTCACAGGGGCACAGAAGCAGCATCACTGGGTTGCAATTTCCCCTTTGGCTCATCCCACAGCAGCCTGGGGCTCTGCACAAGACCCTTACTCTGCCAAGCACAGCCCTCAGGGTCTCCCAACAGCCTGTCCAGGAGCATCCTCAGCAAGGGGCAGGAATTCCCCTCCCTCTCTGCTCTGTTTTCCTGCAATCAGAGCTGCCCTGTGGCTTTCAGAGTCATTAAGCCTGGGGCTTTGCTCAAAGCCATATTCCCCATGGAAAGGGTTTGGGTCTGGCTCTACAGCTTGTGGCACAGGAGAGAGGCCTCAGATGGGGCCAGTATTGCTGGGGATTGCTTGTGGGCTCTTGCTTTGTGCAGAGAAGAGCCTGGCAACATCCATATGAGACAGCTTGGCCACCCACCAGTTCATCCTGTGATGGGGCAAGATGGGGACTGAGTTCCCCTGGTGCCTGCCCCACACCACCTCTCACCCCAGCAGGGCTCAGTCCAGCACAGCACCACCCAGACGCCTTGACTGATGGGCTGCAGCACCAGGACCTTTCTACAGCCCCTTTGGGAAAGTGCCCAGGGGTCTCCTGCATGTCCATGCACAGGGAGGGCAGCCCCAGCCATTGGGCACAGGTACATGTTCCCAGCTAGGGCTGGTGTGTGGACCCAGGGGGCTGGTGTGTGGACCCAGGGGGCTGGTGTGTGGATCCAGGGGGCTGGTGTGTGGACCCAGGGGGCTGGTGTGTGGACCCAGGGGGCTGATGTGTGGATCCAGGGGGCTGATGTGTGGACCCAGGGCTTGAGGCACAGAGCTGCAAGAGGCACTGGCTCTGAGACGTAAGGAAGCAAGTGGAGGAGGAGTCATGTTGCTGTTACAAGGCTTCCAGGAGTCTAGGAGCAAGTGATCCCACAGCCCTCACATCTGGCTAGCACAACACAACGGGGGTTTCAGCAGAGCCAGCAGCCAGGATAAACCCACAGACATCTGCAGCTTCTCTGGCAGATAGGAAGGGACCTTCACCTCCACAGGACAGGGGTTTGTCACCCAAACAGAGAGGTTTCACCCAGTGAGGCTGGTATGGCTGGCCTGTGGCACAACCCATTACTCTGCCCTTCACATCCAGTGTAGCAGGAGGCTGACTTGGTGGTGATGATGAATTTATGACCTCCCACCCACTGCTGCAGCAGAGTCTGGAGCCACAGATGCTTACAGAGGGTGTCGTGGGAGCTGTGGTTTGGATGAATAATTTTCCAGCCCTGCAGCTCAGAGCCACAAAACCCAGAGGGGGGAGAGAGAGACAACAAACCAGTAAAACAACCCAAGGCTCCAGCACAGGCCGCCCAGTGAGCTCTGGAGCATGACATGCTGTGCTTCATACTTAGCCTGCTCTAGTCTGGCAGCCACCACCCCCCTCCACCAGCCCCCATGCAGAGGTCAAGGCCCTGGAGATGGGCAGGACTGTACATTTGTGGGTCCTTTCCAGCTCCTTCACCTCCTGGCTGCCAGAGCAGGGGCACACTGGGACAGTGTTGCCAAGTGTGAGGAGATGCAGGGCTGCCCAAGCCTCACACCTCCAGTGGAAGCAGAGCCATGGGAGCCTGCTGGTGACTGCTGAGCAGCTCTGACCCCACAGCTGCTCCATTCATAAGTGCTGAGTCTCTGCCCCAGGGTCTCCCTGTCTTCTGCTCCCTCCAGGGCTCAGAGTCCAGCAGCTGCCACCGTTACTTGGCCCAACACAGTAACAGGGTGTTGCTCCCAGCACAGGGACTGAGGCACCCAGCCACATCCCAGCATGGGCACCCCTGTGATATGAGGTGCCTGGAGCCAGGCTGTGGCTGTCCCAGATACAGTCATGGTGTGGGGATGCACACTGCTCACTGTGTCTCCCACCTGAGCTGTACCAGCACCAGGGAGCAGCAGAGGTGCAGCCAGCTCCTGCCCAGGATCTCCAGCATCATGTCTCACCAGCTACTGCTGTCAGCCACCTCCTGGAGAGCAGCAGCTCTGGGGACAGATAGATTCAGGGCAGGTCTGAGCTGGAAGGGGAATTTCTCCTCGGTCAACCAAGTAGGACCACAGCTGAGGTTCCCTCTTAACACCCTGCATGTGCTGGGCTTGCCAGGGCTTTGTCTCCCTGACCCAGATGATGCAAGCACTCCAAAAAGGAAGATCTTCAAGCATGTAGGACACTGACACAGGTGTCCTGCTGCACTGAGCACATCCTTGCTGGTTTGGGCCACATTCTGCTCTCCTCAGAACCTGGAGGACCAGCTCCAGGAGGAGCCAAGGATAGCAAGAAAGTCTGGAGGGCACAACAGATGTCAGGAGTGTTCCCTCCACAGAGGTGTCAGAGATGAGGTAGGTCAGTGTATGTTCTGGTACACAGAGGCCAGTCCTGGTGATGCCTATTCTTCTCTGGTGTCCCTGTGCTTTGTGAGGCTGTCTGGGCCTCTCTGCATCTCCCCCTGCCCCTGCAAGCCCTTCTGGGGGGAGTCCTTCTCTGTTGTCCTCTCCATGTGTGACACAGTGGGGTCACCTTGGCAGTGAAAGCCAGGCAGCATCTGAAGGAGGGACTAGTAGGTCTGAAGGAGGGACTGGTTGTCCTTGGAGATCAACAGCCAAAGTAGAATTCTACTGGGGTGATCCTGAGCCCTCTCCAGTCCAGGAGGGAATAGAAAGAGGGCACAAGCAGTTGTCCCAAGGGAGCAGGGCTGAAGACACCCTGGGGGCCCTGGCTGAGGACAGAAATGAACAGCCTTCAGTCCCTTGGCTCAGCTAGCACAACCTGTCTCCCAGCTTGGGAAGACCCCTGGCTGGATGTCCATGGAATCAGCAGCACCAGGGAGGAATGACACTGCCAACACCTCTCAGCTCTGCAGGAAGAGCACTGCTCAGTGACAAGGGCAAAGTCCAACAAGCTGCCCTGTAACTTTGGTGCTGTGGGAGAGGCCATCAGCACCCATTGTGAGGGTTTACCTGCAGCCCTGCACGAGCTTTATCTCCACAACAGCTTTGCTATCCTTCCATCTCCAGCAGTCTGCAGCCCAAAGCTTGTTTGGCATTTCACTTCTGGTCCTCAGAGAGGTTGTGGCCAGCTCTGGTACCCAGCTCTCCTCAGGTCCACAGCTGGACCACCTCTTCTGCTGGCATGAACAAAACATCCCTTTCCTGGTCAGGCCCCACCTGGAGTGTTGTGTCCAGTGCTGGGCTCCCTGGGATAAAAAGGACAGGGATCTCCTGGAGAGAGTCCAGAGGAGGCTGAGGAGATGATGAAGGGCCTGGAGCATCTCCCCTGGGAGGAAAGGCTGAGAGAGCTGGGGCTGTTCAGCCTGGAGAGAAGAAGACTCAGGGGGGACCTAATCAATGTTTATCAATATCTTAAGGATGGGATGCAGGGGAATGGCCAGCCCCTTTTCAGTGTCTGTGGGGACAGGACAAGGGGCAATGGCTGCAAGTTGGAGCACAGGAAGTTCTGTACCAACATGTGGAGGAACCTTTCCCCAGTGAGGGTGAGGGAGCCCTGGGACAGGCTGCCCAGGGGGTGTGGAGTCTCCTTCTCTGGAGAGATTCCAGCCCCGTCTGGACACCGGCCTGTGCAGTATGAGCTGGGGAGCTGCTTTGGCAGGGGGTTGGACCCCAGGAGCTCTGGGGGTCCCTTCCAACCCCTACAACTCTGTGATTCTGTGATTCCCATCACCCCTGCCTCTCCTGTGTCTCTGAGGACCAGAAGCAGTAATTGTGCTTGCAGAACCTCCCATGAACTATAGACCTTGCTTAGGTTGTACTCTGAATTTCCCCAAGGTTTTTCTTCCCTGCTTCATAGCAAACCTTAGGCAGACCTGTGGGCTGTGCACTGTGGAAGCAGCAGGAGAAAAATCACCTGGGATCATAGAATCATAGAATGGCATAGGTTGGAAGGAGCCCCAAGGATCACAGAGCTCCAATCCCCTGCCACAGGCAGGGACACCAACCTCAGGCCTGGAGCTACACAAGGTTGCCCAGGGCCCCATCCAACCTGGCCTGGAACACCCCTAGACACAGGGCACCCACCCCCTCTCTGGGCAGCCTGTTCCAGCCCCTCACCACTCTCTATGCAAAGAACTTCCCCTAATACCTCATCTGACCCTTCCTTCCTTTAGTTTTAATCCATCCCCCTTGTCCTGCCATTGTCTGTCCTTTGAAAAAGTTGATTTCTCTCCTGCTGATAAGCTTCTCACACAAGGTGCCCCACAGCCCTGGTGTTTGATGCCAGAGTCTCAGCTCCATCCTTTAACAGCAGGACTCTGGAAACCAGGGGTGCAGCAGAGTGTTGGGGAGCCAGGCTGGGACAACCACAGCATGTGATGGCTCAGGTAAGCAAACAATGCTGCTCAGCGTGCTGTGGACCAGTGCTCTTCTCATCCCATCATCTCCCCAAACCTCCCCAAACCACAGCCTGCCACTAGAGGACAACACACAGACACATCTGTGCCCTGCAGAGCAACGTTCCCTCCTGTCAGGAGGATGAATCATGGAATGGCATGGGTTGGGAGGGACCCCAAGGGTCACAGAGCTCCAACCCCCTGCCACAGGCAGGGACACCAACCTCAGGCCTGGAGCTACACAAGGTTGCCCAGGGCCCCCATCCAACCTGGCCTTGAACACCCCCAGGGACGGGGCACCCACCCCCTCTCTGGGCAGCCTGTTCCAGCCCCTCACCACTCTCTCTGCAAAGAACTTCCCCCTAAGATCTCCTCTCACCCTTCCCTCCTCCAGCTTCACCCCATCCCCCTTGTCCTGCCAGTCTCTGCCCTTGAACAAGCTGATTCCCCTCCTGTTCCTCTGCTCCCTTCAGGCACTGGCAGGCTGCAATGAGGTCCCCCCACAGCCTTCTCTTCTCCAGGCTGAGCCAGCCCAGCTCCCTCAGCCTCTCTCCAGAGGGGAGCTGCTCCAGCCCTCTGAGCATCTCCGTGGCTCCTCTGACCCCTCTCCAACAGCCCCACATCTTCCTTGTCCGGGGGCCCCAGAAGCTGGAGCTGGAGCTCCCCTGTGCCTCTAACGAGGGTGCAGTGCATCCTGTGCTGCTCACAGCAATGTCAGTGAAAGCCACCTGCAAAGTGACGCTTCCACCCCAGAGGGACTACTGAGAATTCCAGGTTTACCATGAAAAACATCATAACTCCCTGGACTTGTTGTCCAGACACTTGCTTTTCCCAGGAGCTGGGTGACATGCTGAAGTAAATGAGCACTTTGCCTATTAATGTCTATCACTGGCTCCCAAAGAAATGAGATGTGGCTATGAAACACCAAAGCCAAGCTGCAAAAAAACCCCCAGCAAACAGAAAAGCCAAAGCAAAGTGACAGAGACAGAGAGCACAACCTTCCAACTGCAGGCTGGGCTGCTCCAAAACATGTGGCAAATGTCCTTGCAGGCAGTGCCATCCTGAGGCAATGGCTCTACTGCAGTGGAATGGCAGTTTCCAGTAGCCATCTCTTCAGTGTGAGTTTTGGAAGGTTTCTGTTAATAGTGTGCTCAGCCAGAGCCCTGGATCCCCAAGGAGAATTTGCTGAGAGAGGAGCTGTCAGGAGCTTGCAGTGTGGTTGGTGTCTGGCTGGCTGGTTTGGCTGCAGAGAGGCAGAGATGGGAAAGCAGTAAGATAAAAGCTGCTGCTTCAGCCAGGAGCAGGGTGATAGGTCTGACACTTTCTCCAGGCTGACACCAAATTCCTGGCTGCTGTCAGAGCAAATCTGGCTGTTTCAGGCCAAGCTAAAGCCCTACATCAGGGCTGGAGGGGGGAGCTTGTCAAGGAACTCAAGGAGGAACCCTGTCTCTGAGGAGGGCTTCCCATCTCCCCACCCCTCCATCCCAGCAGTGTGTTACATTTGGGGCTGTCAAAATCCATTGCAGGCAATGGATTAATAACATCTCCAGAACTGCTTCTGATGGAAGGAGCTTAACTCCAGTTAAAGCAGTTTCTACTCCTAGACTGGAACACACTGGTTCTGGTGGGGGTCCAGCCCACCTCAAGCCCAGTGTTGAGCTCTGCAGTGCCAGAGACCCTTGTTGGAGACGCTCTGCAGAGAGAGGCACAGTGTGGTTCAAGCTGTGGGGCCAGACTCAGCCCCATCACCAAACCACTGCCCTGGGCGTACAGCAGTCACCCCAGCCAGGGGCATCATGCTGCCCCTGAACATCCAGTAGCCACAAACAGGAGGGAAGAGCAGAGGGGCCACACAGCCTTGGCAGCCTTTTCTCACTGCAGATCCAGCTCCCCTTTCTAAACTGGTGCTTCTGCTGCCCCAGCACTCAGTCACTTCTTGACACCCCAGCCACCACAAACCCTGTTCTGACACAGGTGCTTCAGGATACCCCCAGCCCTGGGCTGGGCTGGCACAGACAGAACCCCCCTGCTAAGACAGACCTGCATCTGGAGCTCCAGATGAGGTAGCTTCAAGCCCCCCCCCCCCCAACAGACCATTCCTCTGCTTTGACCTCTGACCACTTAAGAGCTCTTGGAGCAAGCCAGCCAGCTGCCTCTAGCATGGTGCAGTGCAGCTCCTGTGTCCAGCTTACACACAGAGCTGACCTTGACATGGGCAAAACTAAGCCAGGCATGCACACAGCATGGCTACAGGAGCTCTGCATCCCACCATCCTGGAGAGCACTCTGGAGACATCCCCCCCACACTGAGCCAGGCACCAGGACACAGCGGCTCCATCCCCCTGCATCTCCCAGCCAGGCCTTTCCCTGTGCATGGGGATAGGGACAGAGCTGCTCCTGAGGGTCAGACAGACAGACAGACCTCCAGCCCTGGGCACAGTTGCACCCAGCCACCAGTTTGTATGAGCACCTCACTCCCTTCTCCCCAGCTGCACCCTGACTTTCCAGTTGCTGCTGGGTTTAGCAGCCAGCACAGACACACAGAGTCCTTTATCTGGGGTTGTATTTCAGCGTCCTGAAGTCTGGAGCCCTTGAAATGCTTGTTGGGTACTCCTGTCTCCTTATTTATCCTCCTCTGCCCTGCTGGAGCCAGCTCTGCCTTCCCCTGCCCTGCTATCTCACAAAAACATAGTTACAAAACCAGCACAGGTCCTGGAGCTATGAACAGGTCTTTATTTGTTGAGGTTTCTTTTTTTTTATTTAATTTTTTTTCTTCCTTCTTTTTTTTTTTTCTTTTCTTTTTTTTCCTTTTCTTTTTTTTTTCCCACCCCTTTCTTCCCTTTGAATGAAATTCCTGCCAGCTCTAAGAGAGAGAGAGAGAGAGAGAGAGAGAGAGAGAGAGGGAAAGAGTAGAAAGTTTAACTCCTCCCATTGGAGTGTCTCACGCCCCTGCCCAGCCCTTGAAACCCAATAACCAAGATCATTCAACAATGCCTTCCCTTCCCTGGCTGCATCCCTCCTGCCACACTCCGACCTGCAGGACATCCCCTGCTCCCCTCCATCCAGCTCAGCCACAGGCTTGGGGTAAGCCAGCAGCACCTCGCAGGGTTCCCACCACCCCAACCAAGGTGAGGATGGATAAGCTCTTCTTCTGGGGTGTTCTCCTGGCCTCTTCTGCCAGCTTCCAGGCGGTGCCCACCGAGCAAGGTGCTGCTCCTTCCTGCCCACCCCAGTGCCACTGCGAGGAGGATGGCATCATGCTCTCAGTGGATTGCTCTGAGCTGGGGCTTTCAGAGGTCCCTGCCAACCTGAGCCCTCTCACAGCTTACCTGTAAGTACAACCCTTGCCATTTCTTTCCATTACCACTCCTTCTTTTTAAACCCCTCAACCCCTCCAGCACCACCACCCCCCCCCGCCAGCTTTCCCTTCCAGCTGGGGGTTTTGCACCACATTTTCCTGAAATTCCATTTCCTCCAGGAATTAGGAACAAAATAAAGCAACAACCAAAATAAAAAAAAGGCAACTACCCCAGGATGTGCCAAGCTCCCCCCACCCCCCCTCCCTCCTCCCTGCACCCCTCTGCAAATGCTGTTTATATTGCCTTGTTATGCATGCTTTGCTTCTTGATTACAGTGGATCAGAGGAGCTGATTTGCTGGGTGGATTCTGATTGTCTGAGAACATAATGGAGTATTTATACTGAGCAATTAATGCAAACTGCTCTGGGATCCTTCTGTCAAACATTTCAAGAGCTGTGATAACTCATGGCTTTTGGGGGGGGGTTTGGATTGAGCTGGCCACCAGCAATGTCCAATTTACCTTTTAAAAATGGATATTAAAGTCTTATGGGGGGGGGGGGGGGAGGCTTTGGTAGGGATTTGGGGGGGTTGTTTGGTTTTGTTATTTGATTTTAAAAGCCTGAATTATGCAAATGTTTTCCATCCTTTCTGATATTAATACCCCAAAAGTGTTAAACTACTCCAGAGACCAGTGGGTTGGGTTTTAACCCCAGAGATGGTTGCATCTGACTAGTGATGACTGAGGATGTCCCCAGGGAGAAGAAGGGACTCCATGGAAGGGTCTCAGGGTTTGGCCAGGAGAGGAAACACCTCAGGGAGACAAGATGGCCCTGGGGAAGACGCTCAGTGTACTTATTCACAGTAGGTGCTGCAGCCCCAACTGCACTGTGCAGCAGGTGGGCTGGGAAGGACCTTGGTTTTCCCAGCTAGGGATGCAGCTGAGGAGCTACCAAGGGAAAGCCAGGGGTACCCCAGTCTCTGAGGATAACTGGCAGACCCCAGACAGTGCTGGGGACGCTCATTCTGTGCTCGTGGTGCTGAGAGCATGCTTGTGCCCAGGGGGAGCATACAGAATGTGTTGCTGGTTTTCTGGTGTTCCTGGATTGTCCTGAGGTGTGATTACTCAACTGTTAAAGCTGAGCAACCTAACCTGCTCAGGACGGGCTTTGCAATGCCAGGTTGAAGCTGCCACAGCTGGATAAGAGCTGCTCTGCTCATCCTGCTTGCCTGAGGAGCACATTGCTTTATGTCTTGTGCCAACCGCTGCATGTCCAGAGCTGTGTTGGGTCAGCTGAGAAAGAAACACAGCAGGAAAGGACAATTTTTCTCTGCAGAGCATGGAGAGTGAGAGAAGTGTGGAATGCAGCTTGTATTTCACTGGGAGAGGGAACCAAAGAGCGTTTGTCACCTGAGGTGTGTCCTGTGTAGAGCCATCTATTGCCTTCCCCCTGTGCACACACTCTGGGGCTGAGTTTGGAGCCAGCTGCCCATCAGTGAGGAGTCACTGCAGCTCTGGAGCATGTCCTGGTGGTTAAAAACACGTGGACTGTAAGCATGGGAGGCTGCAGAGCTGTGCTGCACTGGCTAGTGCAAAGACAAGTGGCAGCCCAGTCACTGCACTCAGTCATCCCAAGACCTATAGCCTGACCCTGCAGAGAGCATGTTCCCCCCATCCTCTCACCAGGGCTATCCCCTGGGATGGGAGCTAGGGAAAGCTATCCCCTGGGATGGGAGCTAGGGAGAGCTATCCCCTGGGATGGGAGCTAGGGAGAGCTCCAAGGGACAGCTGGGTGTTGAATGGGTCTCATTGCCACATTCCTCCGGACCGTGGTGATGGGAGCAGGGACACAGAGCCCCAGGCTACAGATCACAGAATCATAGAATGGCATGGGTAGGAAGGGACCCCAAGGGTCACAGAGCTCCAACCCCCTGCCACAGGCAGGGACACCAACCTCAGGCCTGGAGCTACACAAGGTTGCCCAGGGCCCCAGCCAACCTGGCCTTGAACACCCCCAGACACGGGGCACCCACCCCCTCTCTGGGCAGCCTGTTCCAGCCCCTCACCACTCTCTCTGCACAGAACTTCCCCCTAAGATCTCCTCTCACCCTTCCCTCCTCCAGCTTCACTCCATCCCCCTTGTCCTGCCACTGTCGAGATCCCTTGTGCCCACAGCCCAGAGGATGCTCCTGGTGCGGCCGGTGGCTGCTTCTGGGACAAGCCCTTCGGGAGCCGCTGCCGTGGGACGTGTCCGGCTCCCCAGCCGCGGCTCGACCCTCGCGTGGGTGCTGCACCAGCCGGGTTCCTCGCACGGTGGCGCCGGTGACAGCCCTTTGCCGAGAAGAGCCGGCACCGTGCGGGGACTGCGGGACGGGGGGACCCTGAGGGTGCGAAATCCGTGGGGACAGACAGCCAAAGGGCCGGGGGGAACCGGAGAGGGGCTGCAGGGACCACGGCGGGGACAGCGGGCGAGGGGTCGGAGGGACCAGAGGTTTCTTCCTCTCTTCTTTCCTCCCTCTCTGCTCTGCCCTGTGAGGCCCCAGCTGGATCCTGTGTCCAGAGCTGGGGCCCAACACAAGGAAGATGTGGGGCTGTTGGAGAGGGGTCAGAGGAGCCACGGAGATGCTCAGAGGGCTGGAGCAGCTCCCCTCTGGAGAGAGGCTGAGGGAGCTGGGCTGGGTCAGCCTGGAGAAGAGAAGGCTGTGGGGGGACCTCATTGCAGCCTGCCAGTGCCTGAAGGGAGCAGAGGAACAGGAGGGGAATCAGCTTGTTCAAGGGCAGAGCCTGGCAGGACAAGGGGGATGGAGTGAAGCTGGAGGAGGGAAGGGTTAGAGGAGAGATTGGGGGGCAGTTCTTTGCAGAGAGAGTGGTGAGGGGCTGGAACAGGCTGCCCAGAGAGGGGGTGGGTGCCCCGTGTCTGGGGGTGTTCAAGGCCAGGTTGGATGGGGCCCTGGGCAACCTTGTGAGCTCCAGGCCTGAGGTTGGTGTCCCTGCCTGTGGCAGGGGGTTGGAGCTCTGTGACCCTTGGGGTCCCTTCCAATCCATGCCATTCTATGATTCTGTGATTCAGGGCTGCGCCTATTCGGGGAAACCCAGAGCGTTTGCTGCTGTTCTGTGATGAGGAAATAAGGTGTAGCAGAGATGGGAAGGCAGGATGGGTGAGGAAATAAAGGAGGGGGACTGGAGAGATGGTTTTCTCCCTGTTTCAGACACTGGCTTCTTGGGCTACCTTCAGCAAGTGGGGTAAGATTAATTTCTCATTTATAAGGCATGTTTTTCAGAGCTGGTTTTTCAAAGCAAATCAGCATAAATTTTGTAGGAAGTATGGATATTTGAGAGAGTTCTAAGCTTTTTTTCCTGTAAATTCAGGCTTTAAATGCAGATTCAGATCTGCAAAGAGATGCCTATGTTTATTTTTGAGAGCTGCAAGTGCTGAGAAATGAGCCCTGTAAAGGTGGTGAGGAGTATGAGGGTGAAGGGCAGCTTCTCCTAAAACTTCCCAGTTCCTCTGCTCCACGTCCTGTCCTCGATGCAAATTCCTGCTGCTCCTTTCTGTGAAGAGCAGGACTCCCTCAGGTGCAAAATAAAGGATCCTTGTAATAACCTCTGGTTAGACACTGCCTCACCACTAATGAGCTGGTGTTCATGCCCCATCCTGACAGTGCTGTGCCTCTGCCATAGCACAGAATCACAGAATCACAGGGGTTGGAAGGGACCCCCAGAGCTCCTGGGGTCCAACCCCCTGCCAAAGCAGCTCCCCAGCTCATACTGCACAGGTTGGTGTCCAGATGGGGCTGGAATCTCTCCAGAGAAGGAGACTCCACACCCCCTGGGCAGCCTGTCCCAGGGCTCCCTCACCCTCACTGGGGAAAAGTTCTTCCCCAGGTTGCTGTGGAACTTCTTGTGCTCCAATTTGCAGCCATTGCCCCTTGTCCTGTCCCCACAGACACTGAAAAGGGGCTGGCCATTCCCCCTGCATCCCATCCTTCAGATATTGATAGACATTGATTAGGTCCCCCCTGAGTCTTCTCTCCAGGCTGAACAGCCCCAGCTCTCTCAGCCTTTCCTCACAGGGGAGATGCTCCATGCCCTTCATCATCTTCATAGAAAGAAGATGCCTGTCTCTCTCCAAGAACCCTGTCCTTGCTCAGTCTCACACCTTCCTGAAGCTGAACCTGATCTTACCCATCCAAACCCAAGCTTTACCATTGGAGAGCTTGTGGCTGTGGGTCACCTCTTCCCAGGGGTGCCAGACATGCTGGTGTCACACTGGTGGCCCTGGGGAGAGCCCAGGCAGCCTGCTCAGCTGAGGGTTGTCCTTGTTGGGTGACTTGTCCCTGATGTCTTCCTTGTTCCTACTCAGTCAGGGCTCTTTTTGGCTCTAATAGGAGCAGCATACAGCCACCCTGTCTGGCTCATCACATGAGGTCTGGCAAAGAGCTTCTCAGTGTGTGATGTATTTGGAGGGGTGCACTGTGGCTTAGCCTGGTCCGAGACTCCAGCCAAGAAAGCCAAGGTCAGCACACCCTCTGCTCTTCATCTGTGCCTAGAGACTCTGGGGTCTGTATTGACCCCAAAGAGGTGAGCTGCTCAGACAGCAGATGTAACCTTCAGCTGACACACCAGTAAGCCCTGGCAGCAGTGTGTCAGGTATCGTGTCTCTGTCTTCCATGGCCAGCACTGTATGTAAGAGAGTGTCTTTTGGGACTGGCAACAGAGATGGACTGGAGCTGCTGGGGTCTCTCTGGTGAGGAAAGCAGCAAGCTGAGAGTGCAGAAGGAGATTGGAGCTGCAAAGGGGAAGATTCCTGAGCAGCAGAGAGGAGACTGCACAAGGGGAATGGAGAAGGACAGCAGCACTGTGGCTCAATGCTGAGCTGGAGAACCTAACCCTGCCTTTGTCCAGGGTCCCAGCACAAGGTCAGGCTCAGTGCCCCATCCCCAGAAGCATTGAGGACCACTGTGTCCTTGTCCCAGGCACCAAACACACCTTTCAGCACAGCCACACAGCCGCTGCACAGCTTCCTGCATGTAGTGATGCTGCTCTGTCCTGGAAAGTCCTGAAGTCCTGCCAGGAGGGTGCAGAGAGGTGGGGGATGGTCTCTTCAGCCAGGGGACAGGAGATGGGACAAGGGGCAATGGGCTCAAGCTGCCCCAGGGCAGGGGCAGAGCAGATGGGAGGGACAAGTTCTTCCCTGGCAGAGTTGTCAGGGCCTGGCCCAGGCTGCCCAGGGAGGGGGCTGAGTCCCCACCCCTGGGTGTGTTTAACAGGGGGGAGATGAGGTACTGAGGGATCTGGGTCAGCACAGGACAGGGACGGTTGGACTCCATGAGCTTAAAGGGCTTTTCCAACCTTGTAACTCTGATTCTGTGAAAAGACTTGGGGCCCAAGACAGGTTGTCAGGAGAAGGAGCAGATGAGTCTGGCTGCTCCCAGGTATCACCAGGCATTTCAGGAGGGTGACCAGTCAGAAAGTGTCTAATTCCCTTTGCTGTTGACATTGAATTGGATCAGGAGATCTCAGGGCTGTTCTCACCCTGCAGAGACATTTTGAGCCATTTACTGGAATTTAGCATCTCAGTGGGAGTCTGGGGCCCCCCCATCACCCCATGCTCTCCTCTGAGCTGCCTTCTGGTGCCACTCAGAGTCATGATATGGATCCACAGGAAGCAGGGGTGCTGAGACATGAAGCTGTGGGAGCACTTCCCTGGTCACACACAAGACAAAGAGGGGAAGATGACTCTTCCTTTATATTTGCATTTTCTAAGCACCCACAAACTTGGCTGGTGAGACAGCTGCAGGGAGGGGTGTTGGTGTTGAAGGTATGGCTAGGCTAGCAGGGATCTGGCAAGGAAATGGAATCCTTGGAGCAATGACAGGGACCTCTGTGTGCCTTTGGGTGTTAGGTGACAGTCACACCCCCTGGGGAGACAGAGGGAGCAGCAGAAAATACAGACAGCCCCAAATCCCAGTGCCAGGTGTAATTAAGTGCTTCCTGAGGGGCATACTTGTTCTCCTGCCCTTGGTGATTCTGCAAAGAGCAGGGAGTCACCAGCCTGTGACTGAAGTGTGCCCAGTGCCAGGGCCCATCCATAGACTCCTCCTCACACCATGATGCTCCAGGACCCCAAGGATTGCACCAGGACCCATCCAAATCTGCCACAAAGTTGCATGCACATGCACACACCCCCACCCCACACCCCCTGCCCCAAGCTCCCAGACCCTTCTACTTCCCACACCACGACAGAGCACAAGATTTCCAGGGCCACCCCCAGGTCCTGCTGGCCAGCATGAAGGGCAGGTTCTCTGCCTGATCTTCCTGTCCCTGGGGGTGTTCAAGGCCAGGTTGGATGGGGCCCTGGGCAACCTTGTGTAGCTCCAGGCCTGAGGTTGGTGTCCCTGCCTGTGGCAGGGGGTTGGAGCTCTGTGATCCTTGGGGTCCCTTCCAACCCATGCCAGCCTATGATTCTATGATCTTCCCTGCTGCAAGACTAATGCCAAATGCTCCATAAAGCCAGAAGTCCTCAGTCTCACACTCAGCAATGCCTGGCATGCCTGGGAGAACAGCAGCCATAGCAGGAGCAAAGGGAAACATCTCTGAGCTTGGGGTCCCAGGAATGGGACATCTGGCTGGTGAGAGGCATCAGGAGAGATGGGCTCTGACACACACTCTGCAGTGAGTTCATGGGTTTGAGTTCACCATTGAACAGCTTTGAGGAGCTTTTCCTTCACCCCTAAAATATCAGAGAGAACAAGGTTTTCCCACCTTCAGAGATCTGGCTCCCTCCAAAAGGTACCTACAAGGGCCATCCACAGAGGCTGCTGACTCCATACGGGCACTCCTCAAGGACAAAGGCATCTTCTGCAGCCTTACTGCATCTTTGCCAGCAGGATATCAAGAGGGCTTTAAAGTCAGGTCTCCTGGGTTCAACTCCAATTATCCAGCACCCCAATTATCACCTCAGGGTCTCCAGTGGCTTTTTGCTGGCATGTTGCAGTGAAGATCCCATGGAGGTGGGGGTGTCTCCCAGAATGAATGGATGCTGACACTTCAGCATACCTGAGTAGGCTGAGCTAAACCAAGCTGTGCCCAAGTCTTAGGTATCAGGGACTACTGTTGGTAATGACTCTGACACTGACTGGCTGGTGTTTCCTTTAGGAGAAGGCAGATGAAGGCTGTCCAGAAGCAGTATAATTCCTTCCCCAGTGCTTCCCAGCCTGTAACAAGGAGAAAACCAGATTGAGTGGATCTGAGATCAGGCACAGCTTAGAAGTGACTTATGAGAGAACCTGAAAAGCAACTTGGAAAAGCCACAGCTACCAAGTGTGTGCTTCCAAATGGCTTTTTGTATCCCCCAGGCATTGTGTAACTCTGGGACAGCCAACAATTGTAATTTCACAGTCCCTTGGCCCCCAGCAGTACTCAGAGTGTGCCTGGTTTAGCATCAGAAAGCAGAAGACCTTCATCCCTGCATTAGGACCTGATGAGTCTGATGTTGCACATGCTGTGTGGTGGTTCAGGGCAAAGCAGCAGGAACCCTTGTGAGCAGACAAAGGAGTGGTGAGGGGAATGGTGTCCCAGGGGTTTGCAAAGCCAGAATTGCAGGACCAGTAATAGTGAAGTCAGTCCTAGAGCACATTGGGTGGGATGATTTTCTAAGTGATACCTCATTTCATTGAAAAGGAAAAGCCTGATGAAAATGGATCACTCTTCATGGGGCTGTGCATGGGGAAAATGCAGGAACAAGTTAAATCAAGAGTGATTATTTCAATATTTGCACTTCATGGTGGTGTTTCCATTTACAGCTTTTCACCTGCTGGTGTTCCATTTACCTGTAGGCAATTTAATACTCACATTGCAGAATTCCAGAACTATCAAAGCAAACATCTTAACGTTTCTAAAACACAATAGATTGAGTTTTTTGGTTTGATTTTTGGGGTTTGTCCTGGTTCTGGCCAGGCCAGGGTTGACCTCCCCAATCAGCCAATACAGGTGAGCTGAGTCAGCCCAGGTGAGCTGAGTTAGCCAGAGCTGTTTTCCACACCACCTGACACCACTTGCCTATAAAAGCAGCTGGTTGGGGAAGGGTGGGGGCTGTTTTTGGTCTCTGGGACAGTTGGAGTATGGCTGGGACATCAGGTAGGTCAGTTCTTACCATTGGGCAGCCCTCTGTAGTCCTTGGGTCCAGAGGTACTCTGTGTGAGCACTGGGTGTGTGTGTAACCAGCCATTATTGTTCTGTATTCACTTGGATATTTGGCAGCAAACTGTCCTTATCCCAACCCATGGTGGCTCTGCCTATTTCTCCTCTGGGAGTGAGTGGCTTGGTGGGCATTTGGCCTCTACCAGGGCCAAACTACCACAGGGTTTTATTTGTTCTACACCACATATTGACATGTTAACTTGGTTTTTTCTGGGTTCAAGGGAAAGGAAATTTTGAAGTCTTTAGATTTCCAAGGAGGTGAAACTTTCAGGTTCATGACAGCTTTCTATCTTCTGCCTCATTCTCTCTCAGCTCCTTTCTCTGCCATAAACTCTGCTCCCTTTTACATCTTGATACCATGAGGTAGAAAAGTTTTTGGTCCAACAGTGTTGTTCTTTTACTGTGCTGCTGTGATTCATGGGATGCTGTGCTCTTTGAGAGCAGCTGATCCATGAACAAGGGTTGTAGCCCTAGGTCCTCTACCTACAACAGGCACTGCTGTGGGCAAGGAGGTAGAGGCCTGTGGGGTTTAGTACCACAGGACATGGCTGAGACCTTCCCAAAACCTCAGTTGAAAAGGAAGGACACATCCCCTGTTCAGAAGTGGCAGCAGGGTGAATGGGGTGCTGGATGTGTGCAGGGGTCTGCTTCTTAGTGGGGCTCTGTCTGAGCAGGGCTGCAGCAGGCAAGACACAGGACCTGCCCCATCCCAAAGCCAGTGGCTGGTGCCCAGGGCTTTCTGTGGCAGAGACTTCTCTCCTGTCAGACCCTGGCTGTGCTTGCTTGGCAGCTGGCAACAAGCACCATGTTCCCTGGCAAGAAGGGAGTAGGTGTACAGGCCAGGAGTGTGGTGGGAGGCAGCACAGTGGAGTCATGGGGGGGCGGATGGCACTGCCTCCTCTCTCCTTCACTCTGCAACCAGGCCAGCTTGACTGGGCCTAGAGAAGACCAGGCCTGCTCAGACTTTGAGGGACACCCCACTGCTGGTCCCATGCTGTGTCCAGCTGGCACCACCATGCAGGGAGCCTACAGGGAGGGAGCTGCTGCTTACCCACACACGTTCTGGTCTTCAGCTGCATCAGGCTGGTCTTTGCTCGGGCCCAATGCTGCCTCACTTCCCCACCATCTCTGAGAGCACTGGCCACAGCCAGGCCTGGCTTTCTGCACCATGGTACACTTCCACTGCAAATGCCTTTCTCCATCCTCCCCTCCCCTCTTCTCCCTGCCTGCCCCCCAGGCTAAGTAATATGCCACAGCCTCCCCTCTCTCCCTCCCTTCCTTGAAGAATAAGCTCATAAATCTGCCTGGGGCAATGAAAACACTGAGCTCATGGCCCTTAGATCTGTGAGGGAGGAGCTCTAGCTGGCGATTAAAGGAGTTTAGGGTTTTCTTTGAAAAGCTCTTTGATTCTGGCAGAGGCTCTGGTGCCAAAAGGCAGCAGTGGAGCTGCAAATGCCTCCCCCCCCTCTGCACCTGCCTGGGTCAGGGAGCAGCAGGAAGGTGGAGGAGGGAAAGGGAAGTGCAGAGCTTCCCAGCTCACTGCAAGAGGGGGTTGAGGGACCCCTGCCACCCTCTCTCAGGGAAGACAGCCCCCTCTGCCAACAGTGAGGCAGGGGGTGCTGCTGCCTTTGAGCTCAGATGCTGTACTGGGGTGCCAAAATGATCCACTGCTGTGGAACAAGCTGATCCCCCAGGGCCTTCTTTTGAGGAGCTGGGCTAGGTATCAGTGAGCCATCCACCCATAGGACAGATGGACAGCTCAGAAGTCATCCAGCATGGGCCAGGCTGCTTGGGGATCTGAAACAGGAACATGAGTCACTTTCATGCACCACAGGAATATAGCTCTGGGAGGAGAAGGGGATTCCAAGCTCCCTGCAGGCAGCACATAGTCCTGCCTGGGTGCCAGGAGAGGCTGTGAGGAGCCAAAAAGGAGTGGTGGCCAGGGAAGGAATGGCCACAGCAGTGCTCTGAAAAGTGGGGAGGGTTAGGGGATGACTGTCAGGACTGAGAGGAGCCTGAGGCCTTGGAGAAGGACTTGAGTTTGGTAGGACCTGAAGAGAGATCAGAAGCAGCCTTGATGAAGAACAGGACCAAGCACAAGTGTCCAGTGTTGCATCCAAGTCAAAACAGAGCCAGTCTTCAGCCTAGGTGGAGGCAGGAGTTGCACTGGTGCTGGGAGCAATGGGAGAACACAGTGAAGCTTGGGTGGTGCCTCCTGTCTTGCAGGGATATGTCAAGGATCCAGGAAGAGCTAATGCAAAACCTTTCCCAGATCCACCAACACAGGCTTTGCTGACAGAGATGAAGGAAGGCAGGTCTCCAGTCTCCTCCCCTTCATGGGGTGAGAAGGGAGTCTCCCATGGTATCAGCAACTCTCCATCTCCATTTGTCTTGTTTGCAGTTCTTCCTGTAGCTGTTTAAACCTCTTTGAAGGATTTGGAAATGAAAAGCAGCCCCATGGGAGTGGAGTGAGTCAGACACACCTGTAAGGGTAGGACCTGCTCAAGGGACCTGCTGTCTCTTTCTTGTGAGCAGCCACAGTCCCACTACAAAGAGACCCTGGGGAGACAGGACACTTTCCAGCTCTGAACATCCCCATGAGGCACCAATTAGTAACATTCCCTTTCATTCAAAGGGAGGGTGAAGCCCAAACACTGCTTGTCATCCCATCAGGGTTATGCATGCCGCAGTGGGAACCGCAGGGGTGGAAGGGGAGCGGAAATGTGGTCTCCTCTTCCAAATAAGGCTGGGAGAGCAGGGAGGTGCCAGCATGGGGCCTGGGAGGATTGCTGGGAGGATGCCCCACTGTGGTGGTTTGGCCCTGGCTGGAGGCTAGGCTCCCACCAAAGTTGCTCCCTTTTCAGCTGGACAGGGGAGAAAATAGATATTGAGAGGCTCAGGAGAGGAGATAAGGGCAGGGAGAGATCATTCCATGGTCAGTGTCACGGGCAGAACAGACTCAACACAGAATAAAGGACAGAAACTCTCTGCTTGGTGCCACTGCCCTGCACCCCCAGTGACACCAGAGTCAGGGGATGAGAAGTGTGACCAGATCTTAAAACAGCTCCCCCCACCCCTCCTTTCTCAGCAGACTGAGCTGTAGTCAGGATTTTGCTCCCTTCTTCCCCCCAGTGTGGCACAGGGAGGGGCAGGGGCTGGGGAATGGGGGTTTCAGTCAGTTCCTCAGGAGATGTTCTCCTCCTTAGCTGGAGGTGTCATTCCTCACCCCCTTCCCCTGCTGCACCGTGGGGTCCCACCCACAGCAGACAGTCCTCCATGAACTTCTCCAACCTGAGTCCTTTCCCATGGGGCTCCAGCTCTTCCCCAGCTGCCCCAGCGTGGGTCACTGCTATGGGTGCAGTCATAAACCACAGGATGTCTCTCCCTCAGGCCCAGACTGCTCCAGCCTGATCCCCCATGGGGTCACAGCCCTTCCAGCAAACCTGCTCCAGGGTGGGTCTGTCCCTCACTCATCTCTGTGTCTCTGTCTTCTCTCTCCACGGGCTGCAAGTGCTGGCAGGGGCTGGCTCCAACAGGTCACAGCATCTCCTGTCTGTCAACCCCCGCTCCAGCCTGGGGCCTCTCCAGGGGCTGCAGGTGGGGTCTGGGCCTTGTCCATGGGCTGTGGGGGTTTTGTACTGTGACACTAAGCCCTACAGACCACCAGTCCCTGGGACATTCCCCCTACCCAGTGCCGCTTCCCAGTGTTGGCTGGTGGCCTCTTGTGGTTGGAGCCAATGCCACAGCAGCTACTGTGTGACAGTGTGGCCAAGCCCCAGGGATATTGGAGTCATGCAGGATCTGAAGGCAGAAATCAGCTTCCTGAGAAGGTTTTCTGATGTAGGGATGATTCTGGGTGTAACTGCATTTTCAGATTCAAGAGAATTCCCTCTTCTGGGCATTTCTTAACCTTAATAAAGCAAATTTTCATCTTTGCATGCAGGAAACCAGCAAGAAAGGCATTAGCACTCTTGTTCAGGCATTACTTTTATATCATTCCCAAAGAACATGAGCAGAAGTTCTGGTTGCAGGGAAGAATCTCTACAGTTTTGCTCTACCCCTCTTCCTGCAGCTGTACATGTGGCAGGGACACCACTGGCTTCCCAAGACCTGGGAGCTGAGAAGGGCAATAGCTGTGTTGACTTCCCAGGCAGCACTCTGAGTCAGTCTGACAACAGACATGAACTCAGGGCTTCTGCTGCTGCTGAGTCAGCATCTCCCAAGGGAAACATGAGGTGCAGAGTCACATCATTGCACTGTGAGGCTTTATTCTCTCTGTATGTAGGTGCCTGGGAGTTGTCAGGTATTGCTCCAAGCTGTTGTCCCACGACCCAGAGGTCACCTCCCTGAGCATTGTGTGCCCCTAGTACCAAAGGACAGAGACACCCTTAGGGTTAGGTGTGTTGCACAGCCAAAGGTATTGCAGCCAGGAGAGGATGTTGATTATAGGTGCAGGCGAGACTTTCATTGATGCACTAATTTCCTGTAGCAAAGAGTTCCCCAGGTTAATGAGGTGCCTGTTGCACAGAGAGGTTTTACATTAGAAGAGGGGTGGCTGACAGGGAGGAGATTGTCCCTCTCTGCTCTGCCCTCAGGAGGCCCCAGCTGGATCCTGTGTCCAGAGCTGGGGCCCAACACAAGGAAGATGTGGGGCTGTTGGAGAGGGGTCAGAGGAGCCACGGAGATGCTCAGAGGGCTGGAGCAGCTCCCCTCTGGAGAGAGGCTGAGGGAGCTGGGCTGGGTCAGCCTGGAGAAGAGAAGGCTGTGGGGGGACCTCATTGCAGCCTGCCAGTCCCTGAAGGGAGCAGAGGAACAGGAGGGGAATCAGCTTGTTCAAGGGCAGAGACTGGCAGGACAAGGGGGATGGAGTGAAGCTGGAGGAGGGAAGGGTTAGAGGAGGGATTGGGGGGAAGTTCTTTGCAGAGAGAGTGGTGAGGGGCTGGAAGGGGCTGCCCAGAGAGGGGGTGGGTGCCCCGTGTCTGGGGGTGTTCAAGGCCAGGTTGGATGGGGCCCTGGGCAACCTTGTGTAGCTCCAGGCCTGAGGTTGGTGTCCCTGCCTGTGGCAGGGGGTTGGAGCTCTGTGATCCTTGGGGTCCCTTCCTACCCATGCCATTCTATGATTCTATGTGTGCTGGCAACAGCATGTGGGGCTTTGCTGAGCACAGGGGCAGCCTTGCTGTGCATCCTGTCTGTAACTTGTCTTCATCTCAGGGCCAAAGCAGCAGATTCCTGTGCTGCAGGTTCTCTTTGCAGCTATAGTCCTGCACAGAGAAGTGCCTGTTGGTTAAGGTATTGTTGTGCTTTCATGTGGTGTAAGACAGTGCAAGATTTATTAGGGGCAAAAGCATGAATGCTGGAAGTCTTGATTTATTGACACAGGGGGAGAAGTGTTGCAGCCCATACTGGTTAGTGTGGTGTGCCTGAGATGAACCAGCACATACTGCAGATGCTGCCCCGTTACTCCATGAGGTCTCTGGCTCAACTGGGGATACCATGATATATCACAGAATCACAAGGTTGGAAACGACCTTTAAGATCAAGTCCAACCATTCCCATCCTAAGCAAAACCAGATCCCTCAGTACCTCATCTCCCCCCTGTTAAACACCCCCAGGGGTGGGGACTCAGCCCCCTCCCTGGGCAGCCTGGGCCAGGCCCTGACAACTCTGCCAGGGAAGAACTTGTCCCTCCCATCTGCTCTGCCCCTGCCCTGGGGCAGCTTGAGCCCATTGCCCCTTGTCCCATCTCCTGTCCCCTGGCTGAAGAGACCATCACCCACTCCTCTTCTACAAGATGACTTTCTAATGACCATCATGCAGATGCTTTGAGGAAAGGGGTTCTCCTAGATGGGGGAGCACAAAAATTAGGCTTTTCAGAACAAGGACTCTCTTTTTTTGGTGGAGGTGGGAGATGGAAGACTGGAGTACAGCTTGAAAACCTGCATTGGTTTTTAGTTCTGTCCCAGCCTTGTGGTTTACCCCACACAATTCTTCTCCTTTCCCTGTGTCTCAGCCTCTCTAACTTTAAAGGACTACTAAAAACAACCCCCTTCTCCAATGCACTTTGAGATCAACTGATGAAAGCCGTGCTGGAGAAGAGTTGGAGACTCTCAGCACTTTTCAGCCACATGTCTGGACCTCTCAAGCTAAAAATCCCTTTTAAAAGTTGATTAAAAAATTCTTGAGCTTTACATTTGTTCAGCCACAACATGAAGAGAAGCAAGGCTCATAGCCTGCCTTTCATGTCCACTGACCTCATCCCTCCTCACTTAGGGATGCAGCCACAAGTCAGTGCAGCTACTGAAACGCTCCTCTGGAGCCACATCCAGCTCAAAAGCTCCTGGGCAGCACCAGTGAGCTCCATAGAGGAAATGACCCCAGCTTGGCCAGAGCTTCTGGAAGCTCCTAATTCTTTCATCTAATCTGTTTTCTATAGGAAACTACTCTGTTTTTTGGTGCATACTTCTTCCTGGAAGGATGGGGGTATGTAACAGCTATCTCAGCAGTTTAAACTGAAAAGAGAGGGGAAGGATTGTCTGGAGTTAAGCAAATAGAGGTTGGTTTTTTCCAGGTTTCCCATGCAATTAAAACTAAACCAAACCACGTTTGCTCAGGGTGGACCTGAGACATTTTGCTTTAACCCCTCCCCCCAAAAAAACCACCCCTACTTCTTTCATTTTTCTGGTACTTGAAAGTCTTTAAACCCTTTTGAAAAATATCTTACAGAAATATTATAAACATATAGAAATAATCTATCTTATAAAAATATACAAATATTTTATATATTTATAAGACATATGAATATTTCTTATATTTATAATAAAGATTATTTTTAGATATTTAAGATATTTGTATAAAAATCTTATAAATATATAAAAGATTAATCTATTTTTATAAATATATAAAATAACCATATTTATATAATCATAAGATAGAGTATCTTTACATAATAAAAATATAAATGTAAAAATATAATAGATGAAATAATATAATATAATAAAAAAATGAAATGAAATATTTTTATATTATAAAAACAAAATTATTTTATATAATAAGAGTAAAACAGTTTCTATAAAAATATCTTTATATAATATATAAAAATAATAATCTGTTATTTATAAGATAGATTGTTATTATATATTTAAGATATAGTATTAATAATCTATCTTAGAAATATATAGAAATAATAATCCATCTTAGAAATATATAAATAATATATATTATAAAGGTATTAAGTTACATCTTATAAATATATAAATAATGATCTGCCTTAAAATAGATAAAAATAATAAATCTTAGAAATATATAAGATATTATCTTAGAAATGTATAAAATTACATCTTAAATAATAAATCTTAGAAATATATAAAATAATAATATATCTTATAAATATATATAAATCTTACAGATCTTATAAAAAGATCTTATAATGAAATATTCCACCACCTGTCCCCCCCTTTTTTTTTCAACAGACAACAACTTTTCTGTGACTTTGTTTCTGACTGAAATGCTGTGGGTTCTGCCTGACCTGGAAAACCACCTGGCTGAGCTTGTGCTGTCATTTGGTTTTGCTTTCAACACCATTTCTTCCCTTTCACCTCCCACTGTCCAGACACACAGGTCCCATGGGAGCATCATCCTTATCCCAGCACTGCGCTGACTTTCCAGGGAGACTGGAGAGTGACTGGGAGAAAGGAGGGAAGGATCCATGCAGGTTATTTCAGCTTCAGAGATCTCCTCTGGCTCTTCTATCTCTGGCTACTGCCAAGGCTCCTTCGAAACACCTTTGAAACATCTCCAGTGTGCTGGGCACCCTGACTTGGCTGGAGGGGAACTCCACAATCCCTTTGAAGTCTGGATACTTGAGCAGTCTTAGAATTATAGGGCTGTAATATACAGGAATGTGTGGGGCTGTAATTGTGACTTAGATCCTTGGATGAAAGGTGCTATGTACATACAAAAGGTATTATTATTATTGCTATTATTATTGCTATTATTATTATAGGCCTACAATATGTGGATTGCAGATGAAAGTAGCATCAAGAGATCCTGAAAGACAAGATGTGTCTTAAGGAAATTTCAGCTTGGAATGAGGTTTTGCCTACACAAGGGAAGCAGAGGTGCCTGGCTGCCCTGCACTCACAGCTCTGGGGCTTTTAGGGAAGAAGTAGTCCTTATGTAGGCATGATTCCCAGATCCAAGTTGTTCTGACACTCAGAAGGGTGTTTCCAGGAGGAGCTACTCCAGAGCAGTTTTTGTACAACAAATGACATCAGACACTTTCACCATTCCTTGTGACACTCTGCTGCCAGGCAGGCTGTAGTTGTCACAGAGTTCTTGGTGCTTGAGCCATCCAGTATGAGAAGTACAGGAACCAGTGACTCTCAGCAGGGCTAGTGTTGGTTGCTGAGCTGCGGAGCTCCTGTGTGCACTGATCCTGCTGCACTCCTGCAGAGATGGGGCCAGGTCCAGCATCCTGAGCTCCCCATCCTTTTTCCAGCCATCAATCACATCTTCTCCATGAGCAGCCTGGGAGCAGAGCATGAAGGAACACAGGGATGGGTTTTGATCCTTCATAGGGTTTGTGGCTCTGCACAGCCTTTGCCATCAGCCTCCAGTTGTTTTTCCTGCCCTGTTCTGCACTCACATCTCATCAACAAGGGCAGACTTAAGTGAAGGCAGGCACCGAAGTGAGACTCCCCATGAGAGCACTGTGGGGATTTTCTCCTGTGTCACAGGCTCTGCTAAGCATCAGGTTTCATCCTAACTTGCAGCTCCAGCTGCCTCTCCTGGATGATTCTCCCCCTCTGCTCTGCCCTGCTCAGGCCCCACCTGGAGTGTTGTGTCCAGTGCTGGGCTCCCTGGAATAAAAAAGACAGGGATCTCCTGGAGAGAGTCCAGAGGAGGCTGAGGAGATGATGAAGGGCCTGGAGCATCTCCCCTGTGAGGAAAGGCTGAGAGAGCTGGGGCTGTTCAGCCTGGAGAAGAGAAGACTAAGGGGGGGACCTAATCAATGTTTATCAATATCTTAAGGATGGGATGCAGGGGAATTGGCCAGCCCCTTTTCAGTGTCTGTGGGGACAGGACAAGGGGCAATGGCTGCAAGTTGGAGCACAGGAAGTTCCACAGCAACCTGGGGAGGAACTTTTCCCCAGTGAGGGTGAGGGAGCCCTGGGACAGGCTGCCCAGGGGGTGTGGAGTCTCCTTCTCTGGAGAGATTCCAGCCCCATCTGGACACCGACCTGTGCAGTATGAGCTGGGGAGCTGCTTTGGCAGGGGGTTGGACCCCAGGAGCTCTGGGGGTCCCTTCCAACCCCTTCAATTCTATGATTCTATGGTTTAGCACAGTTTCAGGAGCAGTTGGACTTGATGATCTTAAAGGTCTTTTCCAACCTTGTGATTCTGTTAAATCCTCCCCCAATGTACAGAATCACAGAGTTGTAGGGGTTGGAAGGGACCCCCAGAGATCATCGGGTCCAACCCCCTGCAAAAGCAGCTCCCTAGGCCATATCACTCAGATAGGTGTCCAGACAGGTCTTGAATATCTCCAGAGAAGGAGACCATATCCCTAAGTACCTCATCTACCTGTACCTGCTTCCACTCATCCCTTTCAATTAGGCTGTCCTGTCTGGTGTAGGGTACAGGGTCACTGTGATCCTGGATGCTGCCTACTGGGTGCTCACATTTCTGTTGCTGGGAGGACAGAGCCTGGCTCCACCGATCTATCTCCATCTCAGCCTCCCTAATGCTTATGAGTCTGTCTAGTTGGTCTTTGAGCACATCTGCCTCATCTTGCAGGTCTGAGCTCAGCTGAGGTGATCCCTGCTCTGTTCACACAGCCCTGGTCAGAGCTGCCTCCTGCTGCCAGCAGGCTGTGGCATCCCCTGCACACTGAGACCTGCACAGCTCCATGCTGCGGCGGTTGTTTGAACTGGGTTCCTGCTTCCACACTGGGAGGTGCTGGGGTCCTGACTCAGTGCCAGGAGGACACCAGGCCTGCATTCTCCTGCAGTGTTGTGTGAACAGGAGACAGCATCATGCTTGGAAGGTGTCTCATTTCAAATGTGGCTATGAGATGGGATGCTGAATAATTCTGTGTGCAAGGCTGATGTGCACCCAAGCTCTTTAACTGTCTTTTTAAGCATCTCTCTTGCTCCTTCTGTGTCAGCACGACGTGCAGGAGGGCAGCTTCTCCTGAACAGACTCTCCATAAGGGAGCAGAGGAACAGGAGGGGATTCAACTTTTAAAAAGGATAGACAATGGCTATTGTCATTTGCACTGGAGAAAGCCCTACCAAGATGGGGACTGTACCATAGCAGGCATCATGCACAAAGAAAATAATGCAAATCTCAGAGACTAAAAAGACTAAACTCTAAAAGGAATTAGAAATGGAGGAGAGGAAATGGGGGCCTGCAGCTTCACCCAGTATAGGACAAGCAGAGGAACTGTGCAGATTCTTGCCTCTGCATTCATGATACCACACTGCATTGGCACACTGGGACAAGCCATCCCTCTCCTGTCCCAGAACACCCCTGTTCCTGTTTCCCCAGTGACTGGCAGGTCTGTCCTCTGTGCAAGCTATCAATGGCAGGACAAGGGGATGGATTAAAACTAAAGGAAATAAGGTTTAAATTAGATCTTAGGGGGAAGTTCTTTGCAGAGAGAGTGGTGAGGGGCTGGAACAGGCTGCCCAGAGAGGGGGTGGGTGCCCCGTCCCTGGGGGTGTTCAAGGCCAGGTTGGCTGGGGCCCTGGGCAACCTTGTGTAGCTCCAGGCCTGAGGTTGGTGTCCCTGCCTGTGGCAGGGGGTTGGAGCTCTGTGATCCTTGGGGTCCCTTCCAACCCTTGCCATTCTATGATAAACAGCTGTCAGAGATGAATGTGCAGGAAATAGCTGCATGCTGGGGGCCCCCTGGAGTGTCACCAGCTAAAGCACTTTGGGATACAGCTTCTTCTCACCTGATGCTGTTACTGGCAGGTAAAAAAAGGGGGAATTCAAAACCCTGCAAGGAAGGGCTCCTAAAGTCTGAGTGTTATAAGTAGGCCTGATGGTCTTGGTAAGAGCAAAGGAGGATCTGGAGTAGTAAACAAGGGACACTTTGACTCCAGAGTCAGACTCGAGAGTGTTAGAAGAAACACCTTTCCCAAGAGACATCCAGAAACTTGTGCTAGATGCTCTGTTCACGCCAAAGCAGACCTCACCTGCAGAGCAGATGCTCTTTGGAGAGCAGAGCATTGACACTGGGACTTGGGCACAGCCATAGAACTGACTGGGAAACAAAACTCTCCACTCAGTAAGGACAGGCTGAACTACCAGAGGTGCCCCTGGAGCAAGGGATCATCCCAGGCATCTAAAATCCAGACACTAAAACACTTTTCCCTGCTAAGATGCTTGCCAATAGCCTTTGACATGTCTGTGAAGCAGACTTTGTCTAGTGAGTGGCCTGAGCCAGTTGCTGTGCCCCAGCCTGGCAAACAGGAGGAGCCCTGGGCACTGCTGTGCATCCCTAAGCACCCCTCAGTGCATCCCTGGGGACCACTCTGTGCATCCCAGTAGGTCTTCACTCAGCTCTGTGAGTGCTGGGCTCTAGGCCTCAGGTTTCCCTGGCTGTTGTGTTCCTTCTTCATCCAGTCTTCTTCCTGTCAGTTTACCCCGTGGCCAAACTTTTTGACCAAGACATCCCAGGCATGCTGGCTTCCTGGGAATTTCTGTATGCTTCTGGTCAAACACTGCCCCTGCCTTGTTGCTCCATGTGCCTTGTGAAATCAGGCATGCAGCAGCAAGGAGCAAGGCATCTACCTGAACCACAGAGCAAAGGTTGGCTCACAGAGGGGGTGATGAGTCAGGCCCATCTGCAGCAGTTTGTCCATTTCTGAACTCCCACAAGTGAGGTCTGGCTCCTCAGCAGGAAGGTTCATCTCCCCAGCCCTGCCCTGCTCTTTCCTAATTGCATCAATAAGTAGAGATTTTTCCCCCAGCAGTTGGGAGTGAGAGTGACTTGCCACCACTTCAGTGTGAACCATCAGCCAGGCAGTCCGTGCTGGAGACAGGAAGACTCTTGTTACCCACTTGACAGCTGAAGAAAGGCTTTTCTTGGAGCACAGGGATCACCCACCAGAGAATGAGACAAGGCAAGAGCTGTCACCCTCTAATGTCTTGTGGCTTCCTGGTGACACCATAGAGTCTGCTGTAGTTAATGGAAACCTGCTAGTTCCTCAGGGTAGCAGAGCCAACTCTTGGCATCTCTGAAATCACAGAATTGTAGGTGTCGGAAGGGACCTCAAGAGCTCCTGGGGTCCAAACCCCTGCCAAAGCAGCTCCCCAGCTCATATTGCACAGATAGGCATCCAGATGGGTCTTGAATATCTCCAGGGAAGGAGACTCCACCACCTCCCTGGGCAGCCTGTCATACCACAAGAGCTCCCAACGCCCTGCTAAGCCATTGCTGGGTTTGGCTGAAGAACACCTCAGCCCAAATCCCAGCAGGCATCTTGTTTCTCTTAGAATGGACTGGCATGGTTGGGAATGCAGCTGGTATTCATCTCTCACCTTGGGCTGTGAGCTTCACCCAAGAAGCCAAGCTACTCCAAAGAGCATGCAAAGCTCTTCTGCTGTCATAAGTGCTCACAGGCTCTTTGTTTATAGATCATGCACCCTCTTGGCATGGAGGGCTTGGGTGAGACACAGAGACCCAAGCTCTTCTGTTTAGGGATGGTGCTGGCAGGATCACTAGTGCTCCAGAAAAGGATTCAGAAATTAACAAATCGTATTCCCTTGCTCCACTGGTACCACAGGGATATCTGCCCTGATGGGTTGTGTCAGTAGAAGGAAAGACCATCAGGATCCTGACTGCCATGTGTCCCCATAGCCAAGATGAAAACCTTGGCTTGGATCCTCAGTTTCTGCTGGCTGAGATTTCATGGCTTCTGTCTCCAAAATTTCATCTTGTACAAGCATTTTTCAAAAGCTTTCAGCCATAATGTTTCATTTTGGGAAGTCTTTGGCCTGAACACAGATAATTTTCAGTCATTTTTGGCTGAAAACCACCAGCAATTTTCCATTCTGATAAAAATGCTATTCTCCATTTGACAGTCTCAACTGTTGTTTTTTTGCTCCTCCTTGCTCACTACAGTTTCCTATAAGATGGGAAAAAATTACCTCTAGGCAGCAATCCCTTGGGATCCCAACAGTTTATCCATCTCTCTCACCCAACGCAGTGCCTCCTCTGAGGACCATTTCTGTTCCCTCCAAAGAGATGCAGAATGCTGACCCTGGCCCAGGAGTCTGGGTTGTGTGTGGACAGGAGTGTTAGTTATTGACCTTGCTGGCTGGGGTCTTGCTCCACTGTGAGATTCAGCTGAAAGAGAAAGGATAAACCACAGTTCAGAATGGTGATAACTAATAATGCCATGGCTGGGAGAGGGTAACAAATAGGGACTGGCTGTGCTTTGCCCCAGAGAGCTTCCCTGCATGCACCACCTGGATGCACCCTGCACTCCCCACCTGGAGTACTGTGTCCAGATCTGGGGCCCCCAATACAAGAAGGATGTAGAACTGCTGGAGAGGGTTCAGAGGAGGGCCACAAGGATGATTAGAGGGCTGGAGCACCTGCCCTACAAGGAGAGGCTGAGGGAGCTGGGCTGGGTCAGCCTGGAGAAGAGAAGGCTGTGGGGGGACCTCATTGTAGCCCGCCAGTCCCTGAAGGGAGCAGAGGAACAGGAGGGGAATCAACTTTTTAAGAGGGTAGATAATGGCAGGACAAGGGGGAATGGTTTAAAGCTGAAGGAGGGAAGGGTTAGATTGGATGTTAGGGGGAAGTTTTTTACAGAGAGAGTGGTGAGGGGCTGGAACAGGCTGCCCAGAGAGGGGGTGGATGCCCCGTCCCTGGGGGTGTTCAAGGCCAGGTTTGGATGGGGCCCTGGGCAACCTTGTGTAGCTCCAGGCCTGAGGTTGGTGTCCCTGCCTGTGGCAGGGGGTTGGAGCTTTATGATCCTCGGGGTCCCTTCCAACCCATGCCATTCTATGATTCTATGCAGCTTATGGGGGGGTTGGCCCCAAACAGCAGCTCAGTACCCACCCAGCTGCTTGCTCACTCCCCGCAGTGGGCTTGGGAGGAGGGAATCAAAAGCACAAATAGAAGGGCTTCATGGGTTAAGATAAAGACAGTGTAAGAGGTAAAGCAAAGCCAAACAAGGAAATCATTCACTACTTCCCATCAGCAGGGAGGTGCTGAGCCACTTCCTGGAAAGCAGGGCATCATCACACATAGCAGTTACTTGGGAAGACAGGTATCATAACCAGGAATATCCCCCCTTCCTCCTTCTTTGCCCATAGCTTTCCTTGGTGAGCATGATGTCCTCTGGTATGGGCTATCTGTCTTATCTGGCTGTGTTCCCTCCCAACTTTTACATGCCCTCAGCCTTTTCCTAGAGGGGGGGGAAAAGATGCTGTGCAAGCACTCCAGCAATAGCCAGAACACTGATGCCTCATGAGCATAGTCACAGATCCAAAACACAGCAGCCTATGGGCTGCTATGAAGAAAATGAACTCCAACCCAGCCAGGAACAACTCACACCTCCATCAGTGTGCCAGACTCCAGAATCCACACCCTTGTACTTCTCTCTGGCAGGATTTTGCATGCTGGTGTGGAGGTAAAGGTTCTCTTCCCAGATCCTGTTATCACTGCATGAGTTCATGGCCACAGACAGATTAAAATCATCCCTTACTCAGTCCCATTGTTGGTCTTGATCTTCTAGATTATGGTGTAGATCCTTGTTGCTGTGGTGGGCAGGATTCTGCTAAATCTTGATAAATCAATCCAATTCTGATCAATCAGTCCAGTTTATTCCCTTTATATCCAGCTATTTCTGTGGTGTTGTTCATCAGTTATGTGACCTCCTCCCTCACTGTGTTACAACTTTTTTGGAGTTGGGAAGATAACATTTCTATCCTGCAGCTCCAGTCCCACGGTGTTTCCCACAGTCCCACACAACTGGTTACAGCACAAGCCTTCAAGGGCAGGGAAGATCTGTACAACCTTCTTTCTCAACATCCAGAAAATAATTCCTGTCTGGTTATCACATTCTTCTGCCTGGAAGATGTGAGGAAACATCTGAAGTTTTGTGTGTGAGGTCGGACTTGGTGACATCAGAAGGTTTCAAAGGGTTGTGTTTGTGGACACAACCCTTTGGCTGTTCTAGATGCTCCTGTTGTCTGCTACAGTTTGAACTTTCTTCAGACCCTCCAGGTTCATGATTAGACCTAGAAAAGCATTTTCCTAGCTTGCAAATTTGAGTTATCTTGGTGGGGCAGTGATCTGCCCTAGCTGCAGGACTGCAATGCTCCTTGCACAAGAGGCAGTGCTGTGGCTGTACTGGAGGAGCTTTGCTGCCCTGTTACCCATTATTTCTCATTATGACTGATGTGTGCAGGCTCAGCATTCCTCTGGCTCTGCTGCCTCCTACAAGAATGTGGAGACTGATCTAAATAGATGAACCTGTCTCATCTGCATTGACTTTGGGGGTTTACTAATTCTAGGTACTAGTCCCCAACTCTTTGGCATTTACCTGCTTCTTAATATTCCACATCCACCAGTTTCCAGGTACTGCAGCCAGGTGGATTTGTACTGGGTCACATCTGTCAAAAAAAAGGGAATTAGAAACACTCTGAGGGTCACTTCACTGTTCACACCGCAGCAACCAGCAGCAACATCAAAACATGAGCTTCCAAAGCTCCACTCAGTATAATCAAACTGATTTCTGCTGTCAAAAGCCTCAGTTCTCCCCCCTGCAAAGTGTCACTGACTTAATGTTGTCTGCAAGCTTCCTCAGTATAAATCTGTTGTCTCTCTTGCACCCCAGTAAGTTCCCAGAATGGGATCATCATGAATCTGCTGGGATGGAGGTAGGAATTATCCTGTGTCTGCACTTGCAGACAGAGATGATCAGACCTGTGCCATCCACCAGCCCACCCAGCTCATAGATACAACAGTCCTGTGGGTCTGGAGCAGGGTTTACCAGAGGGGAAGCAAAGCAACTACCTGTGACTAAAGCTACCATCTGCTGGTGACACCAATAGATGACAAAGTCATTTATTATCAGTGTGCATCCAATGGAAAAGGAATTCTGCTCTCATGCCACTCTGCACCCATCCTGCATGGAGCTGAGACTTGCCTGTCTGGCTTGCTCTCTGGTAAGGGATGTGCAAGCCCTGGAAACCATGGATGTAGTGGACCTCCCAGCATGGAGGCTAGAGACCTGTCATCCACAGGGACCACGGTAGAATCATAGAATGATAGAATCACAGAATGGCCTGGGTTGGAAGGGATCCCAAGGATCACAGAGCTCCAACCCCCTGCCACAGGCAGGGACACCAACCTCAGGCCTGGAGCTACACAAGGTTGCCCAGGGCCCCATCCAACCTGGCCTTGAACACTTCCAGGGATGGGACACCCATCCCCTCTCTGGGCAGCCTGTTCCAGCCCCTCACCACTCTCTCTGCAAAGAACTTCCCCCTAATATCCAATCTAACCCTTCCCTCCTCCAGCTTCACTCCATCCCCCTTGTCCTGCCAGTCTCTGTCCTTGAACAAGCTGATTCCCCTCCTGTTCCTCTGCTCCCTTCAGGGACTGGCAGGCTGCAGTGAGGTCCCCCCACAGCCTTCTCTTCTCCAGGCTGACCCAGCCCAGCTCCCTCAGCCTCTCTCCAGAGGGGAGCTGCTCCAGCCCTCTGAGCATCTCCATGGCTCCTCTGACCCCTCTTCAACAGTTCTACATCTTTCTTCTATTGGGGGCCCAGCTCTGGACACAGGATCCAGCTGGGGCCTCAGGAGGGCAGAGCAGAGAGGGTATTTTGGCAGCCTCAAGATTGGGTGGATCTACTTTAGCTCTGAGTTCCCATCTCATTCTCTATCTCATCCACGAGACAACAAAGTGAGTCAGTGCTGTGATTTCTCCAGTGGACTGGGATTGTGTCAGGGCTCTTCCCCAGGTGTGATTTCATCTGTGGGACTCATTGTTTTAGCTTTACATTACACTCACTGTCTGGAGCATGGCTCCCTAGCCAGTGCACGGACTCAGGGTGGAAGATGACCACTCCATGTTTTTCTGAAGTCTGTCTATGTGCAGGAGCTCAGGCCTCCACCAAGATGGCCTGGTGCCTGTCCTATGAAAGACATGGCTGAGTACTGACTTTGCCAGCAGAAACTGCTCATTTAGGCAGCTGGCAGTTCATCTGCCTCATTTCCAAGTGTTTTAAATGTCTCTAGTCTGTGTGTCTTTACGAGGAGCTGAAAGGAAAAGAAACCTGTCTGACACAGGCTGTGCTGTGGGTCTCCATTACCAGGGCTCACTAGGGTCTGAGCCTCTCCATTGGAGCAATGGAAACCAGAACAAAATGGAAACAGTACTTGTCCCAGAAATAAAGTCCATGGTGTAGGAAAAGGCTGGATTAGTGCTCAAAGCAGGAAACATTAAGGAATGCACAGGAAGCTTTCAGGATGGGTATGCAAACAATATTTATCACATAGGTATAACATCATTGGAGAAGGGTTCCCAGGACCTAAAAACCCCATACCTATCCACCATGGTGTGGCCTAGATTCCCCTGTGTCTCCTGGATGGAAGATTTACATGAGATTTTCAGTGGGTCTCCAGAAGTTCTCCAACGTTCATAACTCCCAAACCAAAGGAATGCTGTCTATGAGTTTCCTCAGAATCCATTACTTCTTGGATTTGATACTCAGGAGGGTCACCAGCCTAGATTAGAGGGAGGGGAGTGTTTTTTCAAATGTCCTTTTCTTGGGGAGTATGAAACTGCTTCTTCATGAAGCAGGGGAAGAACTCAAAGCAGCAAAGAAATGGTGAAAGGCTCCCCACAAAAACAACACTTAAAATTTTAGATGGGAGCGAAGTTTGTAGGTGTTTTGTCTAGACTGTATCTCCTTTTGATGGAGTTTGAGACTCTCAACAATGAAAATCTGGCTGGGCTTTAAAGACTTCCTTTGATTTTTCCAGAAGGGACTGTAATCCCAATGCACAGTCTGGCCTAGCTGAGAAATCTGGTCCTTTGTAATTTAGTGCAACTGAGAGTGAAGTCATTGATAGACATTACCCTGTCAGTCCAGCCAGCTGTACAGATGAATGAATGAAGAAAGGCTGTGGGAATTGTGCAACCAGGATAAAATATACTCCGTCATCCAGCCAGTACAAGCATAATGATCATCCCAGTATTTAGTTTATTTTCTTTATTTACTCATCACCTTAATTGCATATGCAACTGTGAGTATCTCTTTCATTCCCAGTAGGATGATTCCTTTCCAAAACATGGATGAAATCTGGGGCTTTTAGTCACAAATCACAGTAGGCAGCAAGTCTAAGTTAAGAAGCAAGTTAAGAAAAGCTGAGCTGCTTCCTTAATAGTAGGAGGGTGGATGCATGGTGGAAGTTGTATTGTCTTAATTATGCTCATTAATAAGGGGAAAAAAAAATAGAAGCTGTTCTGATTCCCTGCAGGTAGGAAATGTAAACCTAGATGAGAAATGTAAGCTAAAGAAAGAGCTATCTCCTGCTTTGTGAACCTGCTTAGGCAGGGGGGTGGGACCTGATGATCTCTTGAGGTCCCTTCCAACCCCTGTGATTCTGTGATTCCTAGCCAGAGCAAGCAATCTCCTGTTTGCATGTTGTGTGAGTACCTTGCTTTGATTGAAGGCCATGAGTAGGCAAAATCATCTTTACTGTGGCTGATAAACCTGGACAGGTTACCTTGGCAAACTCCATGAGGTTTTAAGACTGATCTCCAGCACTGCAGACCAGAGCTGGTTGGTCATGCTGGTAATCTAAAGCCTGCTTTCCCCATTTTCCCAACAGGAAAACATGCAAGATGATGAGAGGAAAGATGATAATTAGGAAACAAAGTGGGGTATCAGTGGTTAAGTCTTGCAGCCACAGTACCTTAGGCTCCTCAGTGTTCCTGTCCCACTGGGCAGGAGTGGCTTTGCTGCAGGTAGCTCATCAATAGCAGCTAATTCTGTTGAACTGAACTAACTAAAATTAGCTTGTCTGGGGAGGAAGCTGTGGTGGAAAGGTCTTTAACTAAGCTACCAGTCCTCCAGCTGGTAGCTTTTCTCTTCAATGAGAAACATCTGCTTTAACAATGAACTGATGGGAAGGTTATGTGTATGTTATGAATGGGACAATTATAAAGACCTATTTAAAACTATCATGTATTTCCTCAGCACCTAGGGTGTGATTTATCTCCACCTAAAATGCATACCTAAATTAGGGTGTATGAATCACAGGGTAAAAGGACTTGTTTCTCTTTGTGGGACTATAAAGGGAATCCAAAGTCTAGTGCAGACATAGACATGTGTGTTGTAAGCATCTACACTGAGGTGGTGAGATTCAAACATTCCCCTCTTTAATAAGTCCAGAAATGGAAGATCATTTGGTGAAGTCTTTAATTAATTGGTGATAAAAGCTAATTAAGCTAAGAAAGCACCGAAACCTAGTAACTGTCTTTGGTGTGGCCAAGTCTGTCATTTCTCAGAGTTCATTTCCATTGCCTCTGGGGAGGTGAAGCAGCCCAAGAATTCCAGGAGAAGACCTTGCAGAATTTCACCTCTCTAATTTGGCATAGAAGTGCCACAACTCAAAATACTCTGGGACAGATTTTACAAGCTGATCAGGTTGGATCATGCCCTGTGAAGAAAAAAAAAAAAAAAAAGCAGTTGTCCAAGAGTATTATTACAAAGGAATCTAGTAAATCTCTAAAAAACATAATTAAAAATTTTTGCAAGGTAACTGCAGCATTAGATAGGCCAAAGGGCATGATCAAGTACTCAAAGTGTCTGTCTCTGGTCCAAGAGATCATTTTTGTTTTATCTTCTGAGGATTCTCTTGCCAAACTTCAGACGTCTCTGAGTTGCAGTTTGGTAAAGACATCCTCTGTAATCTAATTTTTAAGATCAAGAGTAATGGATGTCTTTTCTCACAACTGTCTTACCTGATTTCCAAAACCTTGATGTTTGATGGCAATAAGCCATCCTACTTGCACACAAAAAGAATGTGAGGACACCTGTGGCAAAGCTGAGGGATGTACAAACCCTCTGGCTGGCTTTCTGAGGTGTTCTCCAAGTGCTTTTATGTTGGTGCTGACAATGGATGAAGGAACACAAATTTGGCCCTGGGAGCCAATGTGGTCATCTGCCCAAAGGGAGAGTGGAGGGGAGCTCGTTGTGTCTCCACAGTCAATATCATATTGGCATAACAGGTACTTGTTTCCTAACTCATGCAAGGCTCTCCTCCTGAGACCATGACTTGGGGTGGCACTACTTTCTGATGGAGACAAAAATCAGAAATTAATCATGTTATCCCCTCATTCCAAAGGGATAAAGATTGTGCAGGGAGAGCCAGTCCCTCATCCCCCCTCACATACTTAGGAAATGGGGTGGGCAAGCCACACAGAATGTACTAACTGGTTCATTTTGTGATGTAACAGCAGCCACTAATAATAACAACATAAACTATTTCTGTCACACAAGAAGCAGGCAATCAGACAGGCCAGAGGTGTTAGAGGTGGGAAGAGCTGCTCAAACACAGGGCCATCACCATAAAATGAATGAATTTTCTTTGTTGTTTCCTGAGAACAGGCTGGGGGTGCTGCCCTCAAAGCTGCTTTCAAATGTGGACAAATCTGAGAACAAATGGGTAAGACAAATAGGTAAAATTGTCAGAATCAGATGATATTTGCACAGCTTCTAAAGGCATCCAAATGTGAGATTACTGACCTACTAACTAGCCTGTTTAACCCAGTGTTTGAACCAGTTTTGCTGGCTGAAAAATGCCACACCAAGCTTTTGAAAAGCCTTTGGGTGCCATCCAGGGAGTCACAGACCCTTAAGCCCATCAGAGGGACTGAAAGCTAGAAGGAAGGAACAGAATTAGATTAAACGATAATGAGTAGATTGGGTAGGAGATAGAAAGAGGAGAGTCTGAAAAGAGGAAACCATTATTGAAATTCTCTTAAAGAAATTATTTCTTGAGTTTCCAGGAAGTCTCTTGAGATGAGCCCCTATCAAACTCTCTTAAAGAAATTAATTTGATACAGACTGATGGCTGGTTAGGAGAAAGGGAATGAAAGCAGGCTCAGTGGGCATTTTCAGAGCAGAAGGTAGGGGGAACCAAGTACCAGAAGAGTCCACAAGAACCTCTGCCAGACAATGGAGCTTTGCCAGGAGAACAAAACAGGCAAAATTCAGTTTTGAGAAACCCAGAGACAAACCACTACTTGGGTGCACACACCAGAGGGTTCCAGGCATGTTATGACCATATAAGAGGGAATCCATGGAGGCTGTGAAGCAGCTTGAGAAGGTATCAGCTTGAGAAGGTATCAGCTTGAGAAGGTATCAGCTTGGTCCTCAAGGTGATCAAAACCACAATTTCTTGTTAAGCAATGTTCAGAAGTGGAGGGAAGCCTCACCAGATCTAGTCTCTAACACTATGCAGCAGGTCCACTGAAGTTAAAAGGGATGACCAGAGGTCAAGACTACCTTCTTTCCACACTGCAGTGAAATACATGGTCTCATAGGTTCAGGATCCAGAGCTTAGAGAAGAGACAGTAAAATAGAAAGTAGAGCTGTAATACCCACAGATCAGTTTTTTTGCACCAGTCTTGAATCTCTGCTTCTCTTTGTTACTCCAGAAGGTCTTGCTCTACTGCCCCAGCCAGTTTCACATGTTTTTGACTTGGGAGCTTAGGAAAATGTTCATTTTAGCAAGCTTTTCTTCCTGCCACTGCTCAGAGCAGTTCCCACGCTGTGAAGCACTTTTGTGGAGAAATTCTACCTCAGAGGGGGATTTTCAAGCCTGTTGTGGGTGGAATGTGGTCTCACTATGTGGGAACTGTTAGTGAAATTATTACATAGCCAATGGTCACTGGCTCCATCATGAAAATGGCATAGATTAGTTATGTCAACTTCTACTACCACTTCCCTGACTTGTCTTGCTGAAATAACAGTAAGTTCACAGCAACCATGTCTCCTGTTTCCTTCTTCCTGGTCCATCCTGAGACAGAGAGAACTAGATCCCTCTGAAGCATCTCCATCTCTCCTGGAGAGGTAGAGTTCATTTTCTTTCTAGTAGCCAGCATAGTGCTGTGGTTTGGGGATTTAGTATGAGAATAATGTTGGCAACAGACTGATGTTTTTAGTGTTGCTGGGTAGTTGTTGTGTCTACACTAAGTTAAGGATTTTTCAGCTTCTCACACTCCTGTAGTTTTTGAGTGGCTGGGTTCAGGTGGAGCAGGGGGGCTGCAGGGTGGGTGCTGCAAGGAGCAGCCAGAAGCTCTCTGCAGCCCCACAGAGCAAACCCCAGCCGGCTCCAGGCCGGAGTCGCTGCTGCCCAAGGCCGAGCCCATCAGCGATGGTCACAGCGCCTCTGGGAACCACAGGGAGGAGAGAAAACCCACCAGCAGCTGCTTTGTGCCCCCAGAGAAGGGAGTGAGGAGCTGTGAGGAGCTGTGCAGGCACCAAGGGCAGGGAAGGGGCAGGAGGTGCCCCAAGTGCCAGAGAGAAAGATGCCCCTGGAGAAACCCATGGTGGAGCGGGTGTCCCCCCACAGCCCATGGACAAGGCCCTGACCCCACCTGCAGCCCCTGGAGAGGCCCCAGGCTGGGGGAGACAGACAGGAGATGCTGTGACCCACATTGGAGCCAGCCTGTTCCATGACATGAGTCTGTTGTGCCTGTGACACTGACTGTGGAATGATCTCTCCCTGTACTTATCTGGACTCCTCAACCTCTCAATAGCTATTTTCTCCCCTGTCCAGCTGAAAAGGGGAGTGACAGAGTGGCTTTGGTGGGCATCTGGCCTCCAGCCAGTGTCATATCATCACACACCTTGCACAGGAAGCCAGGAGAGCACAGCCAGGAAAGCTGACCCAGACTGGTCAAAGTGATATTCCCTGCTATATGACATCATGCTCTGGATATACCTGGGGAAGCTGACTGGGAGGTGGGATCACTGCTTGGAAAAGGGCATTGGATAGGGGTTTTTTCCTTCTGCATGTGGCAAGAAATTTCATTTATACATCTCTTGTTTTATCACCATAATCATTATTGTTGTTATTATCCACATTATTATTGTAATTATCATCATCTTCCTTTGTTATTCTATTGAACTATCTTTATCTCAACCCATGAGGGTTTTTTTTCCCATTCTCCTTCCCATCCCCCTTGAGGAGGTGAAGGTTAATGAGCAGCTCTGGGGTGCTCAGTTACCAGCTGGGGCTAAACCATGACGGGTCAATTTTAAGTGCTTTGTATATTTGGTGCTGGGGTGCTCAAAAGCTGAGCCATTGTGTTGACAGGGACTGCTGGTGCTGACTTCTTACAAAATCCAGACTGCACTGAAGTGCCTACAAGGAAGCTAAACTCTTCTGGAAATCTGGCTCCCAAGCAGGCAGCTCCTGGCATGTTTTACCCAGGGCAGTGCTGCACACTGACTCAACTGACCTGCTGGAGAGAAGCTCTGTGGAGAAGGACCTGGGGGGGGGTGCTGGTGGGTGACAGGGTGGCCATGAGCCAGCAGTGTGCCCTGGGGCTGAGAGAGACAATGGGATCCTGGGGGCATCAGGAGGAGTGTGGGCAGCAGGTCACAGGAGGGGATCCTCCCCCTCTGCTCTGCCCTGCTCAGGCCCCACCTGGAGTGTTGTGTCCAGTGCTGGGCTCCCTGGGATCAAACAGCCAGGGATCTCCTGGAGAGAGTCCAGAGGAGGCTGAGGAGATGATGAAGGGCCTGGAGCATCTCCCCTGTGAGGAAAGGCTGAGAGAGCTGGGGCTGTTCAGCCTGGAGAGAAGAAGACTCAGGGGGGACCTAATCAATGTCTATCAATATCTGAAGGATGGGGTGCAGGGGGAATTGGCCAGCCCCTTTTCAGTGTCTGTGGGGACAGGACAAGGGGCAATGGCTGCAAGTCAGAGCATAGGAAGTTCCACAGCAACCTGGGGAGGAACTTTTCCCCAGTGAGGGTGAGGGAGCCCTGGGACAGGCTGCCCAGGGGGTGTGGAGTCTCCTTCTCTGGAGAGATTCCAGCCCCGTCTGGACACCGCCCTGTGCAGTATGAGCTGGGGAGCTGCTTTGGCAGGGGGTTGGACCCCAGGAGCTCTGGGGGTCCCTTCCAGCCCCTGTGATTCTGTGAACAGAAAAGGGAAGTTTCTGGTTTAGTTTTTTGGTGGGTTTTGGTGGCTTTTTTTAATGGAAAAATGTGTTTTGTCCTCAAATTGAATATTTCCTTCAGAACATCACGATGTTTGCAAGAACATCTCAAGTTTCCACTGGGAAAGTCAAATCATGATGAATTGACAATCATCCTCCAATGCACTTGGCTGGGTCAAAAAAAACCCCATATTTGACTTTACAGTGACACCAAACTGTATAATGGGAGGCACCTTCTTAGACCTGTAGCCCAGATAATCCTGCTAACAGTTTTCCTAACTAGAGCCCCACAGTGACTGTGAAAAATTAATGATGGAAATGTGTTTTCCATGTGGAAAACATAGGAAAGCAAATACTATATCCAAAGCTTTGTTTTTATTCTGAAAAAAAAAAAAAGATTGGAAATATTCTAGGCAGCCTTGATCAGATTAGCTGGCCTTTCACCAGGTCCATTCTGATTCTTGGCTGGTGGTCTTTGTAGGTGGAGATGGAGAAAAGGTAGGAAACAAGAAAAAAAAAAAGAATCCTAGAAGAAAATACTGGTCTCCCAAGTTGAAAAACAGGAGCATTTGTTCTCAGTTGAAGACAATGTTTTGTCTGAATGGTTTTCAAGCAATTCAGCCTGTTTGACTGTGTCAGTTTGGATGAAGAAAAATGTATTCCAAGGGAGTTTGTGAAAATAGAGCACGTTAATACTTTCAGAGTTTTTCAGCCTTTGCCTCCACAAAGAATTGGAAAACCTGATGTCAGTTTGCCAAGTCTTGTATTGCAATCCCATCAGCATATTTGGCAAAAGAAATGTTAGACTAAACCCTTTTTGCCATCACTGCAGGAAGCTCAGTGCTGAGCACCCCATCACTGCTGAGCACCCCATCACTGCTGAATTCCCCATCACTGCTGAATTCCCCATCACTGCTGAGCTCCCCATCACTGCTGAGCACCCCATCACTGCTGAGTGCCACATCACAGCAAAAACTGAGCCCAGCAGGAGGGAATGATGGCTCAGCATAGCCAGTTGGCCAAACTCTTGTCTTGTGAACACTGGTGTGAAATCTGGTAGGACATATTAGGGTAGCTTGCCACAAATTTACCATGTCTTAAGATACCTGTTTAGATCTTAATACAGAGAAACTCCTTGGCAACAAACCAAAGGTGACATTGTCATTTCCCTCCTCCTTAGACCTTTTTATTTTGTGTATCAAAAGCTGTCTTTACAACCCAACTTCAGTTGCTCCTGGTGACAAGTGGTAGATACTAAGAGGTGCTCTGGTCAGGTCAGTGTGTTTGCAGGGCCCTGCATGGGTGTATCCAGAGAGAGCTGGGAGCTCAACAGCAAAGCTGCACTGGTTTTGTCTGGTGAATGTAAGAAGAAAACCAAAATCCTGGGTTTGGATGGGGGAATGCAGTCTGTAAGCTGCCCAGTAGATGCTCTTGTCCAACTGTGGAGACAAGGGCAGCCAGATGGAAGGAGCCTGGGCATGAGAAGAAGCCTGGAGAGATGAGGAGGCATGACAACCATCAGCTGGCATCAGGGCAGAAACTGGGAACTGGGCAGTGTGGGCTAAGAGCAGAAGTAGCTGTGGACTGAGCTGCAGTGCCAGTTGCAGGTGTGCAAGGCCACTAGCAGGAAGGGAGGTACCTTGGGCCTCTGGTGAAGACTCTCTCTTCAGAGCAGCAAGGAGAATCGGTCCATGGGTAACACATCTGGGCTTGGTACTTCCTTCTCCCCTGCTGTCAAGAGGATTTACAGGTTGTGGTAGAGAAGGCAGCAGCATTAATAGTGCAGAGTGGGAGCTGAGTCTTTTGAAGACAGAAACTACATGGAAGACAGAAAACCCTGCAGGCAAACCCTTAGAGCCTTCCTCCAACCCCAACCAGGACACCAGCCTAAAACCCTGCAGCAGGAGGGGCTGCTGCTTGCAGAGAAAACACAGGTTCTGCTGAAACCACCACACTAACTGCCCTGGTCAAGGGCCAGAAAGCTAGTGGTCAGAGTCAGGAGGTTTCTGAGCTGATGAGCAGGGTGGGATTGGGTAGTGTTGTGCTCTCACCATAGTGTTTTGCTATGTGGTTGGGTTTGTGATTCAGCTCCCAGGTCTTTGCAAGTGGTAAAGCTCCCTTTTCCTTGTTTTCCAGGAGTCTCAAGGGCCCAGTGAAGGGAAGGGACCAGCTGAGTGATCTAGATCAGGGATGGTCAACCACTTGCAAGCCTCTGTCCCCTCTGCCAGCTCTCCCTTGCTTGCACAGTCTATACAGACATGCATATCACAGTAGATAGAGGCAAACCCTCTGCATGGTAAGATGTGGTCATTGAGCTCCACGTGCAGCATCTCTAAGAGCTCCCTGACTCTTGCCTGTGGCAGCAGGGAGGGCAGTGATGCTCTTCTTAGGACTCTTCAGTTAACAGGGAAAAAGCAGGGTCCAAATTCTGAGCACCAAGCACAGGGACTGTTTGCATCTCTGCTGGTCCCAAGGACCCACTTCCCTTTGAGAAATATTGCTCTCAGCTTGGCAGAAGGATGGCAAGCTGAGTAGGAGGATAGAGGGAGATGTGTCACATACCAAAAACTGGCTGACTGGCCTTTGTTTGGTCTGGGGGTACCACAGCAGCAGCCCTAGGTGTTGACTTCCCACCTCCCATCCCCACCAGGCATTATGAAGTGGCAGTGATTGTCTTCATGAAGCCAAATATCATCTCTGGGTCACTTTCTGGAAGATTGGTTGGCAAGGAACAGGGCAGGTGCTCGTTGTCAGAACACAGGAGGCAGCACATGAATGGTGGGGATGTCAAACCTTTATAGTTAGAGCAGTGCTTAGGGACATGTTTCACTGGTGGTTTAAGTTGGTGGTCACAGACTTGATGATCTGAAAGGTCCCTTCCAACCAAGACAATTCTCTCACTTTATGATCACAGAATCACAGAGTTTAACAGAGATTCTAACACCAGCTCCTGGAAGGACACACAGTGAGGGTCTTTCCTTTGAAGAAGACATTTCCTGGCCTCTAAAGGTTCAAAATTCAGAAGCCAAACCCAAAGAAACCCAATATTGTTCATTCTTATAAACCTTTTGCCCAAGCAAGGTGACAATACCCAGAGTCATGAGGGGATGGCTTTGTTAGGATGAAAAGTAAATTATAGGAGTTGGGTGTATTCTTGATGTAATCTCATTTATTTACCAAGAGCACATGCTGGGGCCTGTTTCCCCATGTGCTGCAGAACAAATACCATGAGCTTTGCTCAAAAATCCCACCTCCCCCCTGTGCCCAGGAAACCCTGTCTCCTGTCACTGAGCAGCTTCCCCCAGACCAAGCTCCCTCACTGGCAGCCTGACTCCAGGACCTGATTATCACAAATCCTATATCCAGCTTTTGGTCCAAGGTTCCTCTGTGGGGAGTGAGGAGCAACTATCAGTAGGATGCTTTTTATGTCAGGTTGTTAAAAATGTGTTGTCATTTGGAGACTGGCTGGGTGTATTTGGAACCAGTAATGGCTGGAAGGGAACTGGAGGTGCTTGCACTGAAAGTCTGATGTCTCCTTAAGATAAATTAATAGTTGCTTCATTCTGCAAGCATATGGGGCATTTAAAGGCTGGAGATGGACATCTCATGTCGAAAGCAAGACTAGAATTGTTAATGCTATTGTAACAGGAATGCACTGGTGCAGATGGATATAACAAGGAGGTAGGAATGTACTCTCTGATGGAGCAGGGAAATCCAGAACGTTGCCAGGCATCCAAGTATTACTGAGGTATTTAATCAGTAGAGCTATTCCAGGGTTTTTTCAGAGGCTGAACAGGCAGATCTGCACCAGAAAAGTTCCTCCCCAGGTTGCTGTGGAACTTCCTGTGCTCCAATTTGCAGCCATTGCCCCTTGTCCTGTCCCCACAGACACTGAAAAGGGGCTGGCCATTTCCCCTGCATCCCATCCTTCAGATATTGATAAACATTGATTAGGTCCCCCCTCAGTCTTCTTCTCTCCAGGCTGAACAGCCCCAGCTCTCTCAGCCTTTCCTCACAGGGGAGATGCTCCAGGCCCTTCATCATCTCCTCAGTCTCCTCTGGACTCTCTCCAGGAGATCCCTGGCTGTTTGATCCCAGGGAGCCCAGCACTGGACACAACACTCCAGGTGGGGCCTGAGCAGGGCAGAGCAGAGGGGGAGGATCCCCTCCTGTGACCTGCTGCCCACACTCCTCCTGATGCCCCCAGGATCCCATTGTCTCTCTCAGCCCCAGGGCACACTGCTGGCTCATGGCCACCCTGTCACCCACCAGCACCCCCAGGTCCTTCTCCACAGAGCTCTTCTCCAGCAGGTCACCCCCAGCCTGTCCTGATCCATGTGGTTGTTCCTCCCCAGGTGCCAGACTCTCCACTTGCTGTTGTTGAATTTCAAAGATTTCTGCTGACATCTGACAGTCCATGTCTCTGCTGTCCACTGGGCTGTTTTCTGTGCAGGTAGCTCAGTCACTGCTCAGGTGTCATGATGTCTGGTGTGCCTAATTCTGCTGCCAGATCCCCATCTCCAGCTCAGGCTGAACTTCATGTCTCAAGCATTGAGAAGTGTAGAGATGTTCTTGCTGCAGTAAGCAGTGCAGATGGGGACTCTGCCAACTGCCCTGCCAGCTTCCAGCAGCAGTGTGGGGAACACTTAGAGGATCCTGCAGAACACAGTGAGGAGCAGCTCGAGATAATGGATGGGCACATCTGGCTCAGAAGAGGACATCTGCACAGCACCTGTGTGAGGGAGTGAGGGCTCCCTTCCCCTCTCAGCCATCACCCATCATTCCCCACAGTAGTCTAGGCCAGCACATCACTTTGTGGCTGTGTTTGGGGTTTCAAACTCCCCCTACGATGTTCAGCAGATCAGTGGGTGATGGGAGATGTGCCAGCTCTGAGGCATACTCTAGAAGAAGAATCTCTGCCTCAGTCTGTTCAGATAATGAAAGGCTACTGATCCCAAAGCTGAGTCCAAAAGGCAAGAGACAAATGACACAACCACTGATTTCATTTTTCACAACTGAACTGCTCAAGAGAAAAGCAAGTTCAGACTGGAGTTGGACAGGAGTGCTGGACCAGTGTGGGCTGGGGTGGGAGTGAGGTGCTGTTTGTGTCACCATCAGCCAGAGATTCTTCCTTCCACCTTACAGGCAGAGCAAGAACCACAGGGACCCGGAGCAAGGCAGGCCATGGCTCTGGAGATGGTTTATACAGGATCAGGCTGCCAGCAACCATTACAACTGTGAAAAAGTGTCTGCCCATACCCAAAGGAATACAGCCACATCCTGAGTGGGAAGGCAGTCAAAACCCAAAGTATTCCCTAGATTACCCACACAAATACCTCAATCTCTGTGTCCAAGGTCAACTCCACTCAAACAGGGCAGAGCAGTCACCTGAGGCTGAGTATGTAGCAGCCAGAGCCTGGCTGTCTCTCCACATAGCAGCATCCAGCTCCTCTCTGGTGCTCCTTTCTCTGCTTTCCTTCAGGGCTACAGGTGAAAACCCTTCTAGCCCAGGCTGTACAAGAAGTGCCTGATAACATCACTTGGCAGGTTACTCACCTGTCCCAGAGGAAGCAGTAAATAACATCCTAATGATAGAGCAGAGAGGGTGCAAAGAGGTGCCCATGCCAGCCAGCAGGCTGCCCAGAGCATGGAGCAGAGAGGAAATTGCAGCACAGTTGGGAAACAACTCAGGGAAGCCTACTGGGGATTGCTGTGCAACTGCTTCATGGCTCTGTGTCCAACCTCCTCCACTTGCACACAGAGAGGCTCTGCAGGGGATGTCACATCCCCTGTCCAGAGTTCTGCTGCAGCTCCTTTCCTTCTCCCCTGCACTCAGCCCTCAGAGCACTTGCTGTGCATCTGGAGGTCATCAGGACAGATCTGGTGGAGCAGCAGTGGCAGGAAGAGGTGGTGGTCAGACATCAGCCAGATGGGACACCCTCCAGCACTGGGGATGCCAACAAGCATGATGTCTGCTTCTCACTTGCTTATCCTCAATCTTCTCATGATTTGCACAACTCTGAGCACTCTTGTTTCATCAGAGCTTGAATTTTACTTCGATTTTACTTCTTTTTCATTGCATTCTTTTCTCTTACTTTCATTAGTTTTGTCTAGCAAGACTGAGATTGGGAATCTGGCCACAACTTGGCTTGAGAAAGGGCAGCAGATGGAGGGTCTAAAACTGTGAAGCAGTTCAGCAGGTGCAGCTCCTGGTTCTTCCAGACCAGTCAAAGAACCTCAGAAAGCAGCAGACATCACTGCAGCTGCCTCTGGTTTCTTGCACAGATGTTGTGCAGGATACAGCAGGCAAATAGTGTCTTGTCAATTAAGCAGGAACTGGGTTAATATTTTATCCCTGGTGTGTTTTCAGCTGGGATAGAGTTCGTTTTCTTACTAGTAGTGGATGTAGTGCTGTGCTTTGGATTTGAGATAAGAATAATGCTGATAACACACTGATGTTTTGGTTGTTACTAAGGAGTAAAGCACCTTTAAGCTTCTCATATGGGCCTACCAGTGAGAAGGCTGGGAGGGGGACACAGCCAGGACAGCTGACCCAAACTGGCCAAAGGGAGATTCCATACCATATGATGTCCTGCTCTGTATATAACTGAGGGAGCTGGCCAGGAGGCAATGCAGCTCAGAAACTCGCTGAGCATCAGTTCTGGGTGGTGAGAAATTGTGCTCTGCATCTTCTTGTATATCATTGTATATCTTGTATATCTTCTTGTTTTTATCATTGCTATTATTATTATTATTATCATCATCATTATCCTGTCTTTATCTCAACCCATGAGTTGAGGGCATCCTTGTCAGGGCAACGAGAACAGGGTCCGGAGGGGAAGTCTCACAAGGAGAGGCTGAAGTCCCTGGGTTTGTTCAGCCTGGAGAAAAGGAGGCTGAAGGGAGACCTCATGGTGGTCTGGGGCTTCCTGATGAGGGGGAGCAAAGGGGCAGGCACACCTCTCCTCTCTCTGGAATAGACTGCCCAGGGGGTGTGGAGTCTCCTTCTCTGGAGAGATTCCAGCCCCGTCTGGACACCGACCTGTGAGTATGAGCTGGGGAGCTGCTTTGGCAGGGGGGTTGGACCCCAGGAGCTCTCGAGGTCCCTTCCAACCCCTACAACTCTGTGATTCTTCAGTGACCAGTGATAGAACCTGAGGGAATGGCATGAAGCTGCACTGAGAGTGTGGATGGGCACTGGCACAGGCTCCCCAGGGAAATGGTCCCAGCACTGAACTTGAAGCTCCTTCAGTAACAGCATCACCCTCCCTCTGAACATCTCAACACAGAGAGGACCCCAGTCCTTCCCATCACAACCCTGACCAGCATCCAGCCTGAATGACACCTGCACTAGGCAGGCAAGGCTGGATGCTTCTGCAAGCCAGACACCCACGTGTCAGAGCAGCCTCTTGGAGATCTCCTCCCCACCCAGAAATCCTTGGCCCTTTTCCTGCTTTATTCTTGTGTCTTTTAATACATCAGAAGTTACTCAAGCCCACTGATTGTTTTCCCTTTTGTGCTGGGGCAGACAGACAGGCTCCCCAGACAATAGGCAGGCTTCACCAATGACTGGGAAAGAGAGGTGGATGATTTACTGCCATGAGGTAATTGGCTGGAGGAATCTGAACTTTCTTTGCTTCAGGAACTGCTTCCATTGTCCTGCCTTGTCAGCAAAGTGGAGATAGGGAGGGTCCCAAGTGTGGTGTGCTTGCAACAGGCAAGATTTGCCTTCTGAGCACCAGCTTCATTCACAGAGCCAGAACCTGACTCCTTTGGCTGTGACTGTTTTCTGCCTCTGGGTGCAGCTTGCCCCACCTGCTTTGACACTTCTTTTGCCAGGTTTCTCAACCATGTCTGGTTGGTGACCCCCCCTTTCCCTTTATTCAGAGCATAAAAATGTCCCAACCCTTTTTCATTTAACCCAACATGAAGAATAAACCCAGTTCCCTGATGCCATTGATGGTGCATTAGAACATGGGCAGGCAGCATCACATCCCAGATCACAACAGTGTGTGGGTACCAACCTCTTACTAAAGATGAGGCACTGCCTGGAGCAGTCAGGACTCTAAGCAATGTGGTAGCCTGAAGTTGTTGTGGATCCCAACAACTTTCACAGCAAGAATCACAGAATCACAGAGTTGTAGGGGTTGGAAGGGACCCCCAGAGCTCCTGGGGTCCAACCCCCTGCCAAAGCAGCTCCCCAGCTCATACTGCACAGGGCGGTGTCCAGATGGGGCTGGAATCTCTCCAGAGAAGGAGACTCCACACCCCCTGGGCAGCCTGTCCCAGGGCTCCCTCACCCTCACTGGGGAAAAGTTCCTCCCCAGGTTGCTGTGGAACTTCCTGTGCTCCAACTTGCAGCCATTGCCCCTTGTCCTGTCCCCACAGACACTGAAAAGGGGCTGGCCATTCCCCCTGCATCCCATCCTTCAGATATTGATAGACATTGATTAGGTCCCCCCTCAGTCTTCTTCTCTCCAGGCTGAACAGCCCCAGCTCTCTCAGCCTTTCCTCCCAGGGGAGATGCTCCAGGCCCTTCATCATCTCCTCAGCCTCCTCTGGACTCTCTCCAGGAGATCCCTGGCTGTTTGATCCCAGGGAGCCCAGCACTGGACACAACACTCCAGGTGGGGCCTGAGCAGGGCAGAGCAGAGGGGGAGGATCCCCTCCTGTCACCTGCTGCCCACACTCCTCCTGATGCCCCCAGGATCCCATTGTCTCTCTCAGCCCCAGGGCACACTGCTGCCTCATGGCCACCCTGTCACCCACCAGCACCCCCAGGTCCTTCTCCACAGAGCTCTTCTCCAGCAGGTCACCCCCAGCCTGTCCTGATCCATGTGGTTGTTCCTCCCCAGGTGCCAGACTCTCCACTTGCTGTTGTTGAATCTCATCTGGTTAAGAGGGATGATGAAGGGTCAATATGGCTAAGGCAGTATTGTGTCCAGTTCTGGGCTCCCTGCAAGTGGAGCATAGGAAGTTCTACACCAACATGGGGAAGAACTTTTCCTCAGTGAGCTCCACTGTGCTCCATTATCTCCACAGCACAAATGCTCTCCCCCTTTACCACCAAGCAGACTTTCCTCTGGCAACTAAAAGAGTTGCATCCAGGAGACAGAGACCATGAGAAAAACCTCTCCCCTTGGCTGTGCACCCCACACCTTTCTTTATGCTCTGCTGTCAAGGAAGACCCCTTCCCCTGGAAGATCCTGGGATGAGATGGCATTCACTGGCAGCCCTGACCTAGCAGAAGGTTTCTAAAAGTTCTTTCTACTTGTTCTCCTGTCTGCTCCTCTGCGTGGAGGGCACACAGCATGGTGCAGAGCCCAGGCAGCTATGGGAGGAACTGAAACTGGGGGACCCAGAGCAGCTTCAGAGCTGTGCCTGCTGTAGGTCACTGCACAGACCAGACTTCTGAAGACTTGGGATGGGTTCAACCTCACCCTGGCAAGCTGGCCTTGGCTGAATCTTTATTATTGAAACACTGTGGAGATCTCAGGTAGGGCCTCCACATGGAGGATGATCTAAGATGACTGATCTATTTTCAAACGTGGAGTGGTGGGAGTAGAAACACGTTCTGCTCTTGCCTATTGCACTGATAGGAGATTGAAGCCAGGCTGGTGCCTCTAGATATGGTGTAACACAAATAGCTCTTCCTGCTTTGATCTCTTGATCTCCTCTTGCTCCTTTTCTTCATGGAGACTACCTTTAGCATAGTTTGCAACCTGCAGGCTTTTAGGAAACATTTCAGCTGGCTCTATGGCTCCAAGTACCATTCCATCATCAGCCCCAGCATTACCCCAAGCACTTTGTGGTGACCTTGGAGATTTCAAGATAAAGGGGAAAGGAGATAACAAGAACCTTTATGAATCACTCTAGTATAATCTGAAGAATTTCTAAACCCATCGTTTATTGCCTTTGGGCTTCTTTTCTAAAGGTGGTGTAATTGTGTGTTTTTCACTGGAAGTTAATGAGAGTGGCCAGAAGATAGGTAGAGCATGGCTGATATCCTAGTGATTTCAGAGATAAGAGTGTTTCATGCCTTGCAAGAACAGGTCTGGTGTTGGACCTTTCAAGGATAAGGATGGGAATTTTGGTCTGGCTTGTACTTGTACAGTTGCCCCAGAGTCAGACTGGGTGCCCTTAATGCAGTAATTGTGTAATTAATTAATCAAGAGGATACCAGGTCATTAGCTTCTCCTCACAATCATCAAAGTTTCTGCCTGACTGCTTGAGTGTAAGGAAGGTCTTTTTATATGGCCCAGGAATCCATATGTTCAGCACCAACACTGAGAGGAGTTAGGTTGAGTCTGTGCTGGGAAGAGAGCACATCAATATGCTGAACATCTTGAAAAACAGCAAAAAAAAAAAAGTGAAGTAGAGCAATTTAGGGCTTGAGTCACCATTTGGGACTCTTCCTGGAGCTTCCTGTAGGCTCAGAACCTGAGGAGAGCAGTCAGATCAGTTCTTTGAGGCAATCTTGCCTCCTTACAGAAGAGGAGCAGAAGGTCCATTCCTGAGAATCCTGTCCAGTGGTTTGGACAGTGTCTGTCACTGCTTCCAGCTGTTGCCATATGCACAGGATTTCACTGAGGTATGAAAGAAGCCAGAAGCCCATGGAGTACCCCACTGCTGACTCTCTGAAGGCCTGTCCCTTTACCCACGCCCTGAGCTTGCAGAAACCTTTTAGGCCAAAGATCTGCTTGAAGGCAGATAACATCTCTGCTCTGATGGCAGGAGGACACAGGCTTTGTGTCGTGCTGAGTGACAGAGGGACCCATGGAGAGCACCTTGGGGCACTGAAGCTAGTGACCAGGCTTTCTGCCCCTCTCTAGTTGAGCAGAGAGATGGTTGTGGAATGTCTCCACCTGGGCAGTGGCTGGAGACCTGCCTGGCAGAGAAGGACCTGGGGCTGTTGGTCAACAGCCAGCTGAACATGAGCCAGCAGTGTACCCAAGTAGCCAAGAAGGCCAACAGCATCCTGACCTGTGTCAGCAATGGTGTGGCCAGCAAGACCAGGGCAGTGACCATCCCCTGTACTGGGCACTGGTGTGGTTGCCCCTTGAGTGCTGTGTTCAGGTTTGGGCCCCTCTCTAGAAGAAGGATGTTGGGATGCTGGAGTGGGTCCAGAGAAGGGGAATACATCAGGTGAAGGGTTTGGAGCACAAGTCTGATGGGGAGCAGCTGAAGGAATTGTGTGGGTTTAGACTGGAGGAGGGGGGGTCTGAACGGAGACTTGATCACTCTACAGCTACCTGGAAGGAGGGTGTTGTGAGGTGGGGGTTGGACAGGAGGAAATGATCTCAAGTTGCATCAGGAGAGGTTTAGGTTGGGTGTTAGGAAAAGTTTCTTCTGAAAGAGTGGTCAGACATTGGGACAGGCTGCCTGGAGCAGTGGTGTAGTCACCATCCCTGGAGGTGTTCAAACAAAGTGTAGACATGTTTATCAATATCTGAAGGATGGGATGCAGGGGGAATGGCCAGCCCCTTTTCAGTGTCTGTGGGGACAGGACAAGGGGCAATGGCTGCAAGTCAGAGCATAGGAAGTTCCACAGCAACATGGGGAGGAACTTTTCCCCAGTGAGGGTGAGGGAGCCCTGGGACAGGCTGCCCAGGGGGTGTGGAGTCTCCTTCTCTGGAGAGATTCCAGCCCCATCTGGACACCGACCTGTGCAGTATGAGCTGGGGAGCTGCTTTGGCAGGGGGTTGGACCCCAGGAGCTCTGGGGGTCCCTTCCAACCCCTGGGATTCTGTGATTCTATGGCAATCCAAGACATGGTTTAGTTGACATGGAAGTACTGGACAGATGGTTGGACTTGATGATCTTAGGAATCCTTTCCCACCTTAAAGACTGAATGATGCTGTGATTCTCCAGCCATGGCTACGAGCTGCTTCTTTGGAGGGAATCTCCTAGCACCATCTCTCTGCCAGTCACGTGCACTTTACAGATCTCAAGCCAGATGCACATCTGACTCTCAAGGTTATGTGCTTGGCCTCAGCCTTACCACCTCACCACCTCAAATTTCACCTCCTCCAACCCCCCCTGACTGAGCAGCCACAACCCCATTGTGTTACCCCAGTGTAGCCCCAGCCTGTTATGCTTTAGGTCCGTTGACACCTGCTTGTGTTAATTCACATCCATGTGCAACTCTGGGGAAACATGTACTTATAGTCAGGGAAGAGGTTTATCAGGAGATTAGGGGGTGACAGGCAGGGGTCATGTCTCCCAAAATTTGTGGGCAGATTTTAGACACCTTGAGTTTGTGTGAAACACCTTAATCCTGCTGTCCACAGAGGTACATCCTGGGGATATTGCTGAGGCCTCTCTTGGACAAGTACCATAGGGTGCCCTTCCTGCAGACCTACATATTGTAGGGCAAAAAACACCACCTTTGGCCTAAGAGCACACATTTCTAGAAGGTCCTGCAAGTGCTTCACCAGAGCTGGACAGTGTCTGCTGTGACTGTGCTGCTCCAGGCAGGGAAACCCAGAACTCCACGTTTCAGAGTGCCACCAGCACCACAGCCCGTGTTCCACCTGCCTGAGCAGTTCTGCCAGAGATAAACTCCTTGGATTTTGAAGTGCAGAAGAACCCTGAACTAAAATCCTGTGATATTTTATCATGTGAACTAAAATCCTGTGATATCCCTGAACTAAAATCCTGTGATATCCCATATGAACTAAAATCCTGTGATATATAAAATACTGTCTCATAGCACCAGTAGAGAGCGTGGCAGACAGACCTTCTGGGGTATCCAAAGCATGATGTGTGTGTGTGTCACATTGGTTTTTGCTAAGGAAGATCAGGTAATCAGGGAGCAATCAAAGGTTGTTCATGAAAGGAGGCGACATCAAAGCAAATAATTTAAGGAACCCCTGGAGGGCCAGAGGAGTTGTAAGGTCTGAGGCTGAATCACATGAGCTCAGCTTCCATGAACTGTGTCTCAGTTTTCCTGCAGGTACAAGTTAGAAATGCTTACGATAAATGTTTAGAATTAGTGGGGGGTGGGGGGGGTGGGGGGGGGGTGTTAAATCACACTAATTATAGCCATGATGGCTTTGGTGCAGTGCCATTTGAAAGCATAGGTAATTTCAACACTTAGTGCCTTAAAAGACATTACTTCATGAGTAAATGGGGGTGATACCAGAACAGGTTTCAGTTCCAGGAGTAGTAGAGTAGTTCACCTCGCTGTCAGCATTTCAGACCACAACCATGCACAATGAATTGACATTAAAAGGATTCCTGCTTTTAACTGATAGAATCATAGACAGACATGGGTTGGAAGGGACCCCAAGGATCACAGAGCTCCAACCCCCTGCCACAGGCAGGGACACCAACCTCAGGCCTGGAGCTACACAAGGTTGCCCAGGGCCCCATCCAACCTGGCCTTGAACACCCCCAGACACGGGGCACCCACCCCCTCTCTGGGCAGCCTGTTCCAGCCCCTCACCACTCTCTCTGCAAAGAACTTCCCCCTAAGATCTAATTTAAACCTTATTTCCTTTAGTTTTAATCCATCCCCTTGTCCTGCCATTGATAGCTTGCACAGAGGACAGACCTGCCAGTCACTGGGGAAACAGGAACAGGGGTGTTCTGGGACAGGAGAGGGATGGCTTGTACCAGTGTGCCAATGCAGTGTGGTATCATGAACGCAGAGGCAAGAATCTGCACAGTTCCTCTGCTTGTCCTATACTGGGTGAAGCTGCAGGCCCCCATTTCCTCTCCTCCATTTCTAATTCCTTTTAGAGTTTAGTCTTTTTAGTCTCTGAGATTTGCATTATGTTCTTTGTGCATGATGCCTGCTATGGTACAGTCCCCATCTTGGTAGGGCTTTCTCCAGTGCAAATGACAATAGCCATGCTTAGATGTGAATGACCCAAGGTTTGTTTGACTCTGCTGGAGGCTAGTCACTCAGAAGAGCTACTTTGGGAACATCAAAGTCATTGACAAAGCTGAGAAGGGTCAGAGGAATCCCTAACCCATTTACTCCATGAATCCCTAATCCCAGATGTAGTTTAAAAAAAAACAACAATCTAAGTTACAAATACCATGGATTCCTTATAAAATTAACTAACTGATTGAAGTAAACACCCTCAAACACTTGGATAGATAAATAGCTTCTCTGATTACACTGACAGGAAGCATTTCCACTGTTGCATGCACTGAGGATGTACATAACACAAGCAGCCTTACTAAGAGGAAAAGCATGAGCCTGGGAAAACACAGCAACAAGTCAACAGCATTTCTACATGAGTAATAAGTCAAATACTTATTCCCACAACACTTCAGGCAAGAATCCTGTGCCTCAGCTTTCACACAAGCATGGACAGCCTGTGGAGAAACATCTCGTATCGTTGTGGCTAGCAGAATCACTGGGCCCAGGCTTGTGGTCAGGAAGTTCATTTCCAGCCCTTGGGGGAACTTGTTCTTCCTTCACACCATCTTTCCTTGCACTGTCCCCTCCCTGCTATCTTCATACCATGGGGAGTCCAGGAACACCAAGCAAGGTGTGATGTCCACTGCTCTGGAGGAGCTGGTGTGAGGCCCCTGTGGGAGACCTCGCTCCACAGTTACCAGTGAAGATGGGTTGGCATCATATTTGCCTTGCTGTCCATCAGTTAGGAGACCACTAGCAGGGTTTGCACTACAGGCCTCCCCTTTTCACTATCAGGAGTGTGGCTGTGGATGTGCTGTGCTCAAGTCCTGAAGGACTTCAAACCACCAGAGCATCCAAACACCCAAAACATCAGTGAGTTTGAAACAGAATGACCCAAAATGTAATAGCCTGGGAAATGAGGGCTGGATTTTTCTTCACTTCCCTACGAGATGGTTGGATAGAGCCCTTTCCCTCAGACCTGCCCATTACCAGCAGCCCCAGGGTTGCAAGAGGGTGAGAAGGAGGGTAGCAGGGTGTTTGAAGAGCAGCCATGTGAGGTGGAGCTGTGAGGGTATCAGAGTGATGGGATAATGCTCTTTCCTCTCTGCCTTTTGGAAGTTTTCTTCAGAGAACAGTGTGCTTTGTTCCTCTTCAGGGTGTGGATCAAAGGGGAAGAAAGAAGGGGTCAAAACATCTTCCCATTGCTACCAGCAACATACTACTGTGCTGCAGGGTAGGACTGATGCTGAGGGTCTCTCCATCCCTGCAACCCAAGCCTGCCCAG